>JACSZP010019244.1:0-13913 GCA_016161895.1 Pinna nobilis
TTTAAAATCATCTGAATAAGTAATTTCTCCATTTCTGTCAAATAGCTTGAGAACACATTTCAGTGTAACTTGTGTCTTCTGACACATTGCTTTCATATTTGGCACATGTATCCCTAATAACAAGACATTTAAAAAGTGCCATTTATTTGATTTTCTTAGCCTTCACAAATGGCTTACCACTCGGGGGCATAGTGTTTCTCAAACACATCTTGTTTTTCTTGTATTAAAACACTCATTACAGAGAAAAAAACTCTACATTGTAAATATCAGTTATTCTATTGACTTCTGAGTGGAACTAACGTTAATCCTGCTGAAGCAAGCACCTGTGTACAAAGACCACCTGGTCATAATGACTGCTTTGTTGCTGTCCCATATCCAGTTTGTGTACAAATCAAACTATATATAGTGAGCTCCTCCCTATAAAGACAGTTTTATTCATTATCTAAATATTGGTTATTCCAGTGGGTTGTAAATGATATAAAGATTAACCCTTCTGTAGGAAGCACCTGTGTGTAAAGACCACCTGGGGCCACTACCATAAAATTAAAGAAGGTAGACAATTATGAGAGCTTACTCAAATCATGTTAATCCTTCATTATAATTGGCTGAGAAGATTTAGTAGAGAAAATTCTCAGATTTAATTAAGGTAATAAAGATTTTTTGTACTCAGTTATGGTTAGAAAGACTCTTTTTTTTTGCTGTCCCACACCTACTTTGTATGTGCAAATCAACCTTTATATAGTGACTGCCTCACTGTAAAGGCAGGTTTAGTTGTATCCTAAAAGCTGTTATATGTATGCCAGTTGTATTGGACATATACATGTATACATGTATGTTTTTATCATTATTATAAGTTGTCCCCGATACGTTAAGTGGTATCATATGTACAATGTATTAAAATTTGAAAATATAGGTATATGTACATTTATATGAATGATAATATACAGATTGTCAAGAATATGAAATGCACCTGTAAGTTCTGTTGACATTCTTCAGACAGAGTGAGGTACCCTCAGATTTGTACTATTAGTCATTTTCAATACTTTATGTTGGAGCCCCACAGAAGAGGTGTCAGTAATAACCATTGTTGTTTATACTTCATTGTGTCTTACATGTATGGGACTAAGTGCATGTATAGATGTACCTATGTATTATCCTGATTAAAAGATCTATCATATCTTTATACATTGAACTGACTTCTTTTTTTATCAGTTTTATTAGTCATCTGTTAACATAGGTATTTTCAAGTTCCCGCATTGATCTTTAATATCATTTGTAGTCTACAGCAATGAGAACTTGAGATGTGGTGATGGCTAGACTCACCTCAACATATATCTTAGGATCTACTTTGATCTACCACAGTACAGATCAACAAACATACAGTAAACTAAACAGGCCTTAAATTTCAGTATTGTTTATCAAAAGTTGGCCGAGAGAAACAGTAACGGAGTCAAGTATAACAAAAAAGTGTTTAATTTTGGCTCTGGAGTTTCTTCCCAGAAGGTTTAAGTTGGATGAATGATGGTAAATTTGCTATGGGATTTATTCATTGCTATGAAATAATTACATTGTAGGCTGTGAAAGTAGCCAGTGTTGCTGGGAAGAAGACCAAAGAGATTGGATTGACAGTGAATGAATCAGTGATTAAGCCTACAAAGGAAAAAGTGAGTATGATGTTTAACAATGACTGTAGTGTTGAGGAAAACATTGTCTGCTGAAGTCTATGATAGACATGAACATGTACAGGTATAGGTTCTACATGGGCTGTTGTGTTGTACATATACAATGTACATGTACTGCTAGAAAGGGGATATTATTATCTAATATGTGACATTATATAAATTATCGGGTAGGTTTCTCCACATTATAGGTTTCCTCTTATGTACAATTTACTGGCATTTCGACAGTGGTTTTTTTGTATGTTTGTTTTTTTTTTGTTTTTTTGGGGGAATAAAAACCACTTGTTTTTTATGTCCAGTAATCAGAGATTCAGGTCATATAGATTTTGTCCTGTATGTTTGACCTCGAAAAGACTTTAACCTTGGTCATAACCTTTGAATGATAAGTGATACAGCTTTTATATATTACATGTATAATTCTTTGTGACAAGACTTTTAGATGGGTACCAAAATTGTTTTTCTGTGAAACCTACCCTTTGCCATATCCTATAAGCGGTACCTGTATGTCATATGACTTTCATACTTCACAATGCCGTTACCGTTCCTTTGTTACTAAATTTTTTTGACATTGTGACCATGACTTTGATATTTGATATTTCCACAGACTTACTTTGCTGTAATAGGGGTGGGGCATTCATGTTTTACAAACACATCTTTTATCTCTTAAGTTTTGTGATTTTCACTTTGTTTCAGTTTGAGCATTTTGCTGTTTTTATTCACCCCTTTTTAAGTGCTGTTTATTTATGCATGTTATGTACATGTAGGTTAAAGAGGGACATATTTTGGATGATGTTGGTACATCAGTAACTAATTTTGCTACAAAAGTAAGTACAACTGTACCTACACTTACAGTTGAGCTTTCTGCGACCTCATGCATTCCGCTTTTCCTCATTACCAGTACCCTGTCATTGCTCATGGATAAGAAGATTGCAGCCATATTGTTGTTTGCTATTTTTAGCCCTTATATATGCACCTGTAATCTTGTTATCCTTAAAAATTGATTTGTCCCCTATTAATCAGAGCATCATTTTGCTTTTCAAATATTTGACTCCATTTTCAAAATTTAAGATTAATTTTCATGTCACATGCCTTCCTCAGGTTACGTCATTGCATTTTTGTGTCTGTGAATAATTTTCATTGGCTGTTATGAAATAGAAGACAATTAAATACTGTTGATTTGTTCAGGCTAATGATAATATTTTATTGCTAGCAAGATGCTTAAATCATTTGTTGTAGTGTAAACTACAAATATTGCATTGTTTCATACATGTTCTTAAAAAAAAAACTGGCATTTAGATAGTTTTCATTGATCTGGCATGTGGTGACCTCACTTTAGAACGAGATGTCAGAAGTATTTAACATCAAGTTGGTGTGCCCTTTAAAACTTTACACAACTTAAATACCAAAGCCTAATTGGGTGCTACTTGAATACCACACACAGCAAAAAGTAAACAAAATGTGAAAACCTGCATCATTATGTATTTGACCACATTTCCTGATAAATTGTACAAAATATTTTATAAACAATAGTTATATTGTTCTTTCCATTCACCTCAGTTACAAATACTCCTAAGTTAGGCTTGATACTATTGGTATATACATGCAGCTATAAGGTATGCTAGATGCATGCATTTCATTTAAACTGCTATTTGAAATTGAGACAGAGGCTCTTATGTAACTCTAGACTGATTTTACATGTATTACAAATTTAGGGGTTGAAAATTCTAGGTAGGCTACTCAAGTCCAAGACTTGGAGGGTAAACTTCTGGCAAGTCCAGTTGAGAAATTTCAAAATCTGTGCTGAATTTTGTTCATTTGTAATACAATAAAATGAAATGAATGTACATGCAGATGAAGTAATTCCCTTAGACTTCAGGTATTTCAAAATGCCAAATCTGAACCTAGATGAACCAAGTCCTGGAATTGTGACTTCAGTAATTTTGAAACCCTGCAAATACATTTTGTATATATTTTAGTGTCATTAGTTTTTTGGAAGAAGTTTTTATTTTCTGAATTGTTGATGTCCAGATGTATCTGTCTGTATATTTTATCAATGGCCTCTTTGATCTTGCTAACTCAGCTAGGATGTGTTTAATACATATGTAAGTGTGTGTGTGTATACATGTACTTACAGAGTGAACTGTGTACATAGTCTATTATTGGCCATATTTGTCCAGTTAAATTGACCAATGATAAATTACAGTCATTTATTCAATAAAATGCTGGTCTAGGTATTTCTGGATCATTCTAATTAAGTTTATGTGACATTTCCTCTCACAATACATTGGTTTACAAGAGCATTGGTATTTAAATAAGGACAACAATTGTTAGTGTTGTGAAGAGAAGGCCTATTAGATATTTTGTGCATATATATTGAAGGTAGTAGTAAAGCAGATCCTCTTCTTCAAATTAGCAACTTCTATCTATGCCTTAACTGACTACAATTATGTTGACATGTACATGTATTTTAAGACTAATTTTTCTGACTGCAGCAAGCCGAAAGAGATTTTTTTTTTCATGTGTCCCCATAATCTAAAGTATTTACATTTGTCGACTAAACATCAACTACTGCCATAACTTTTGATTATTGAGTGAAGGGGTTCCATATGTAGACCTACATGTATATTTCTTGACAAGGCGGGTTTTTTTGCAATGTTTCACCTAGTGACACTGAATTTGATTTACCATTTTATGACAAATATACATGTATATAAAATTTCAGATTCATTCATAACTTTCAAATCGTAAGAGATCAGGGTTTTGATATTTTGCATGTCCATATTTTATGAGATCCTTTTATTCAGTATATATAGTTTTGGACTTATGACCTTGAACATGATCTTTGATGTTGTGTTATAAAGCCAATTTGAAATTTCATTAGGCAACAGTGTTTCACAAACATATTTTGTGTTATTTTTTAAAAGTTGCAATCCGTGCTGAAACTTATTTGTCCAACTCTGAATGGAGACATTGTGATTACAGACAGTTTGAGACATGTAAGAGAATATCTTCTACATCCTATAGTTACTCTGCGGTCTAGTGGTTAGCGTAATCCACTTCAAATCTATAGTTCCAGGGTTTGAGACCAAGCCATGGTTGATTGTTCCTGTCTTTCGGACGAGACAGTATTCATTTGTTTCATTGATACTGAGGAAAACGTTAATTCATTGACCCGAGGTAGCAGGAAAGATTTAGGGAACTGTTGCCAGAGGCCAAAGGGCGAGGGCAACAGTTCCTTAGGCCTTCCTTGCTATCAAAGGTCAATGAGTTCACTGTTTCTGAAGTACCAGTGAAACAAATGATTTATTACCTGGCTAAGGAACTTATCAATAATTGTACTCGCAAAAAGATCTGGTCAGTGAAAAATCAAGGAAATTTTTATTTTCTCAGCTAAGTGACAACTCTGCTGTGAATGCTGTCCTTATCTCCTGTGTGAAAGAGTGATGTATACCCACAACCTTTACCATGTGGAATAGAAAAAGGTGTTGGCTCAGGCCTAACCAATGGGACAGGGGATTGGTTTATACATTACTGAGAGAGAGAGAGAGAGAGAGAGAGAGAGAGAGAGAGAGAACGAGAGAGAATGGGATAGAAGAGGGTGAGAAAAACACCTCTTTATGTACATGTAGGTTGAACAGAAATGAACCTTGGGAGTGAGGTAGTAAATTAAGCTTAACTATGCCTTCACCTTATCTATTGATATAGGATACGCCTCATCATATGACATTTTTCTTTTTCCTTGCTACAGTATCTTGTCAGACTCACAGTACAACAAATTAATGATCTGTGCATTTTGACACTAGCACATGCACTAACACATACCAAAACTATTGAAGTTTGCATGTGAAAATATTTATCATTGCTTCTTTGTTTTTCCAGGTGAAAGACGGAACACTTATAAACGAGGTCGGAACATCCATGAGTGGTTTTGCAGCAAAGGTAATATCCCCATGTTGTGCTTCAGATGTGAAATTTGATCCATGCATACTTAAAAAAAAAATGAAAACTTTAACCAAATGATATCAATATCTGTCCATGTTTCACATAGTACAAAGCAAGTATCAGTATACATGTACTTCCTAGCAATAGTGCAAACCAGGTATTCATATACAGAGTAGTACATACATTATATAATGATCTCTTCTTACAGTTTTTTTATGAAGAATATTGAAACCAAACTTTGTAGAACAGTTGTGTATACATTAAAGACTCACAACCTCTGCTTTGGTGTGATTTCAAACATTTTTCTCCATTTTCTCAATTTTTGTTTTCTTTGGAACCTTGTCTTCTGTGTGTTTGTTCCTGTCAATTTACACTCTTTAAAATTGTCTACCTCGGAAAGCATTCATTTTAGCAACCCAGCCAATTGAGTCTTTAATCCACTTTCTATTCATTTTTCTTGCTATTTTGGCTTTTGTTAATGAATCATTATTCTTTATGTACAATTAGTTATATTCATTTCATGCTACATTGTACATACAGACAAATATCTTTAAATTTGATCT
Source organism: Pinna nobilis (assembly GCA_016161895.1). Classification (NCBI taxonomy): domain Eukaryota; kingdom Metazoa; phylum Mollusca; class Bivalvia; order Pterioida; family Pinnidae; genus Pinna; species Pinna nobilis. Next base: position 6,185 of record JACSZP010019244.1, read on the forward strand.
GTATTATTTAACCCAGTTGCAGGTTCTCCCTATTATGCAGAAGAAGGACTTTCATTCCTTTGATTTATCTCTGCCTTTATCATCTGTCTGTAATAGTTTACAATGATAAGTGGGTATTGATTCTGTAGCTCGGGCTCTCTACAGTGACAGTGATGTTGCACACTATGGTTAAGATGTCAGGGCAGAGAAGTCCACATTGATAAACAGAATTGACAAGTTTATTGCCCAATGACAGCTTGACTTATTGATATATTTGTCCTTTTATCTCAAGTCCAAGTATCAATTTGATGGGTAATTGGTCAATTTATCATGGGTAAGTGATGCTTGGCTACATTAGCTTGACCATGGTTTGTGTTGATTATGTAGTGTGTATTGATCAGACAGAGAAAATGGAAGTAGTATAGGGTGCTCAGTGTGAAGAGTCATAACAGGATACCAAATGCTGTGTAGCTTGTTAGGGAGATACCTAAAATTCAAAAGGTAAAGGGATCAGGCCCAGGCTGGTGTGACCAATGTTCTGTTCTAAAAATTAGACAGAAAATACCAAAGTCCTGTGCTGAGAAGGACAGGTAGCTTGGCACTTTGAAGAACTCTTTACTACCCTGAATTTACTCCTTGGCATAGATTATAATTTATTAAGCCTACTTTGATGTAATTGAATTAAAACACGATCATCAATATGTTCCTCTCTTGTTTTCTCCAAGCGACAAACAAGAAAAAAGCATGGTGAAGATCGCATTTTAATTTGATAAACTTTGATGTGGCTATAATTTATAAAATAACATAAGTTGAAAGTGCATAATTACCTGTTTAATTAATAAATCAATATAAGGACCTATGGAATTGCACTTTGTTATATATTATATAACTCATGAGGTTTTGCCAAACCTTTGTCAATATGATTCAATAGTAATTGATACAGGTACATGTACCAGTATTCTTATGAAATTTCTTTCAAAGTCTATCTTTGTATATTGTATACATGTATTTGTTTTAGCTATCATCTGCCAGTTCTAAAGGATGGAGTAATTTACAGTCACTATGGGGTGAACCCAAGACTACGCTGTCCTCCGTGGACACCAGCCCTGGTGAGAAGTCCTCCTTGTTAACAGGAAACTCATCCTCTGATAGGTAAGAACACTGATAATAGAGCATAAGTAATTAATACTTAAAACCGAGGTCCCGTGTCACAGTAGATGTTGGCACATTAAAGAACCCTCCCTGCTCTACGGCCAGCAGTGCCGAGCCCAGGCAAAATTTATCACCCTTCACCAGCACACGGTGACGTCTCCATATGAGTGAAATATTCTTGAGTGGGACGTTAAACAACAACAACAACTTAAACATAAAAAGGGGAGATAAATCTTCATGAAAATGAAAGTATGGACTATACTCAGTTGGATTTATAAATTAGTGTATGCCTTATACAAATAAATTCAAATTTTGTTTGTAAATTCTAATTACTATATCACTTATATCAATAATTTCTTGTTTTTAAGGAAATTTTAAAATTTAATTACAGAGATTAGAGATAGCCTGAACTATCTTATCTATTACAGTCAAATTCTAGATTACATATACATGTATATATCTTTTATGGAACAAAAATTCATCATTGAAGGGAAAAAGGTTTCATGGTCATGACAGATTGTGGGAAGATTTGTTGTCGTTAACATTATTGACCATTATCCTCTACAGTGACCCCAGTAAGAACAGGCTGTTGTCTGAGGAGGAGGACTCTTGGCAAGGATGGGAGGAAACAGACAGGTGGAACCAGCAGGATTCCAAGAGGAAAGGAAAAGAAGCGTCAGAATATCATGATTCTCCAATGGATGAGGACAGTGCATTTGAGGCGTGGTTAAATGATGACACACCGCTACAGATGTCAACATCGAAGTCAAAAAAAGCAGACGAAGGCTGGGACAGCTGGCAAGAAGAGAAACCCTCAAAACCTAAAAAATCTAGTCCTAAGAGTGATAAGAGTAGTAAAAAGTCTTCCAAAGTCAAAAGTGATGATGGATGGAATGATGTTAATTGGGATGATGGATTTTCATCCTCTAAAAAACAAAAAGAACCATTAGTGGGTAACTTATTGGACCTTAGTGATGACACACCTCCAGCACCATCCAATCAGAATTCTGGATGGGACAATGAAGTGTGGGCTGAGGAAGGGGATGATGAAGATTGGCAGAGCTTAGATATAGGATCTACTAATACTAGCAAGATGAAATAAAAACCATGAAGAAATTATTAGGATACTGGACATCATTCTTATTTTAAATTTGTCACAATTTATGTTATCTGCTATCTAAAGTATACATAGTTGTGAATCATGGTATACTTGCCATGAGATACCTGTATATTAAACAACTGCATTCTTACTGATGAGTTAACCAGCCGCTGAGGTCCTTTTATGACTTATAATTCTTTTATGAATGGAAGAATTTTGAAAAAAGACAATCTTTAACAATGATTTTCCTAAGAAAGTACCAGATTATTATTAATAATTCACCATGCTTTCTCAGCCTATGTGTCAATGATTTTTTTTTTTTTTTTTTTTGTGGTTGCTACGCATATGTATAGGTTTGCTGTCTTACTGGAACTAATCAGTGTTGTTCAAACACTGCATGTAACAGAGTGCCATACACAAGTGCTCTGAAATGTTTGCTTTTAATGTGGAAGGACATTTAAGACATCATGTAATTTACAAAGTTAAACAGAAAATACATGTATAATCATTTTAATTTGTACCTATAAAGTATGCATGTCATAGAGGGATATTTTCATTGCTTATTGAATGTGCTGAACATATTTTTTAAGTACTTATGTAATACAGACAAATTCAAACAGAATATTTTAGCTATATTTTGATTAAGATAGAAATAAGATATTTATTTTTGGTCAGACTGTGTGAAATTGGCCTGGCTTAGTGTTGTTTTTAGATGCATTTAAGACCATTAGTGGATCCTTTGATAAAAAGGTTATGTTCTTTAAATGTTTCTCAATGCCAGTAGTGATACTGTATTTGGCTGTGTATAACCCTTTTCATCTATCATTATCAAGGAAAAAAGTTTGAGTGTTATATCTGATTTGAACTTTTTCCAATCCATATTCTTGAACAGTTTTGATAAAAGTCAGTCATATTTTGTTTTAAAATTTAAGATTTTGATTATTCGACTTCCAGAGATACACTACTTGTACATTAGAAACTAACTTATGAGATATTAGCAGCTAAATGTACTCTTTGAAACACCTAGTGATAGCAAAATAAAGCTATGTGTAACAAAACAATTGTTCCGTGAAACAGGATTTAACTCATTTAGAAATTGCTAATTTATTGCTGGTTTACAATTACATGTATTTAGGGTTAGCAATCTACATCAATACAAAATTCATTGTTGGACATTTTCTTTTTTGTAAGCCTTTTTGCTGATGAGCCCATTGCAATTGAATTTATGATGCCAGTCAATCAAAAATGCCTTGTGAATCTGTTATTATGCATTAGCCACAGTCCCAACTTTGAATTGAAAAATATGGATTATACAGGGCTGATTACAGTATTTTTTGTTACTATTGCATCTATATGGGCATTCTTTTCTGTCGGCAATGTAAAGTTGCTCATTTTATTCATAGCCTAAATAGATAAGATAAGTACACACTCTGTTCTATTGAAATTCATTAGTAAACAATCAGATATTTTCTCATCTTGCATGCTCCTGTAGAATGGGTCTGTGGTCATAACCTCATAACCTCATCACAAAGTATAAGAACACATAGGATGTAGTATGGGATAGTTTTATCATAGTAGGAAAGCCCTTGAAAAATTTGTAAGATTAACTTGCACAAATTTAAGTAAAATTTGTATGTCAAATTCATTAGGTCTTTTACCTAAAATTTCTTACTTGAATTCTAACAGAAAGGCTTTATTAGTTTATTCCCTACTTTATTCAAATTGAAAAAAGAAAATTTTTGAATGTATGAATTTGTGGGAAAATATTTGTTTCAAATCAGTTAACTTGGCCATCAAGAGTGTATAACAAAATTACATGTATATGTATCGGTATATGTGTGAACTTAAGCAATTATGTAGCTAGAATCCAGAGAAAAATTTATTGCATTTACTTCCATTCTGAGACAAACATTTCTACATATATATAAACAAGTCATGAGGAGATGATATTTTAAGAGCAATTATATTTCATTGATAAAACACAATTAGGGATTGGTTGAGAGCTGTCATGTGTCAGAGATGCTAACTTCATTTCTACCGGGCATACTGTATGTCTCCATCAATTGTAACCACATATAGCCAGGACAATAAATGTATACTGTGTCAGGGCTTTCTAGTCTAAGGGAGATAACCTTCATAACTTTTAACTCATCATTGTTTTAGAGCAGTAGCTTGAAACTAAACAGTACTTTTGATTTTAAGTATGTATGTTTGAATATGCTTGTGTGCATGAATGTATGTGTGTGTTATTACAATGTCTTGTCATAAATGTACTATAGCTTGATAATCCTTATTTATCTAGTACATATAGTAATGCATTGGGACCAGATACATACTAAGATGATCTACATAGATAAATATGTTTAAAGTATATGATATTCTGTCATCAATTTCATTTGGTGATATGTTTGTTCATACTGAATAAAAGCATTAGCTACAATGTCTGCCATAAAAATGTTCAGTCTGTATAGAGGTTGTGTTAAACAAAACTAGGGACATTTTGAATATCTAACTTTCATGTCCTCCAGTGTAGTGGCAAACATGTATGATCCATGTGTAAAAGAAAATCTATTTTGTCAATTTGGGTTTTTTTTTTGTGTTGCATCTCCACGTTACAATTTACATTTTTGTCAGACCATTACCAAACTTTCATTCATTTAAAAAATTATGTCCCACAGTTACGCAATATCTATTGAATTAACCAGCCAGTACCTGTGCATCAGTATAATCTTTTATTTACAACATAATTATTTAAGCGGACTCTCTACTTAAAGCCCTTTCCACTTGCCACTGTGAGACAGTGAGAAAAATGACTAGTGTATGTTTCTGTGACCTTGAGTAGTCCTTATTTCCAAGGACTTCCAAATCAGCACCACACATGCACAGCTTGACAAAGTTGTCATATAACTTATCCTGGACCATTTACCCTCCATTTAGGTATAGAGCAAGGCAGACAGGAGATAAAACTCACATCTCAAAATATGGCACAACTAGGGATTGAACTAGGGACCTTAAAATTGAAGGTCCTGCACTTAACTGACAGATTAAGTCTGTTCGCTCCATCATAAGATGACCATTTTCACTTATTATGTACATATGTAGAACACAATGCTGGTATTTGAGTAGGACAGATCAATTTGTTATGTATATATTAACTCGTATATTTTGTCCATACAGTTATTTTAATTGGATATGTTATTCATTGCCTGTTGATCAAGCACATGTTTCACTTGTTGTTTAAAATCATAATTTGTCTTGCCTATCTCCACATTGGTAATTATCATGTTTACTCATAGAAGCATCCATTTGACATGTCATTGAAGAATACAGCTTTGTTTGATATTTCATCATTAGGAATAAATTTGTTAATGAAAATACTGGTCTCAATGCCTCTCAGTATTTTGACCTTTCAATTTAAATTTATTTCTAAAAATGACTCAACATGCTTTGGCATAGCATCAAGAGTTTTCACTAGTAACATGTCCATGATCCAATTTTTTTTTATTCTGGAGTTTAAAGGTTAAGGTCATGTAGATTTGTTTTAAAAAAGTCTTTTGGCCACTTTGAATAAGGACAGAATAATCTGCCATAAAGACCTGCTGAACCCAAGAACGACCTGCTTTATGTGACCTGAATGTATGCATCCCAATATTTTTTCTGTACAAATCACCTGAATTTAGAGACTTGTAAAAGCTAAAGATGTGAAATTCCATAAGTATGTTTATAACTCTGGAATAATAATTGGACAAATACATTGAATACACTGGAGTGAATTTGATAATCTATTGCTTACATACAAATTGAGAAACATTTGTGTATTTAATTTAAGGAAGGAGAAGAGTTTTAAACTGACTGAAAACAGATGGATCCTAGCTTTCTAAAATTAAAATTTGAAATGAAATTTGACTTTGATATGGCTTGAAACATCTGTGACTTGTGTTTAGAGTTAATGTAAAAGTCTACATTCACAACATTGAATCAGTTGTGAAACTAATTTCTGATAATATTTATTTGCTAATGACATAATTTCATGGTACACTCATCATTTATGGTAGATAAATGTACATGTACGATTCATTTGTATGTTGTAGGTAACAGTTGCATGCCTTATGGCTAATGACATGATTGTTATTTGATGGCTGCTGGCCAGTTTGAGTTTGGGTCTAAAATACCTTATTTGACATGAGTAATGTGGTGATGTCATTTCACTTGTTGAATGTTGGACAGTTGACTTTGTTATCCACAGTATTATTTTCACCATACTTTTTTTTTTGGTGTGTTATAAATGTTTTATGTACATGGAGTTAATATCTTTTCAGTTATTTCATGTGTACATTTGATTTCACCTAGACATATTTTGCTCATAGACTCATGTTAACAAGGGAGCTAACTCCCTCTGTCATCTACCAACATCAGATCTCATGAGTCTCTGTTTTCCAACATGAATGATTTACTTTTCAAAGTTTTGTATACATGAGTGGAAGATAATGTAGTTGGCCAAAAGTATCAAGTAGTATCCTGGTACTTTTTTGAAAGCTGTTATGAATGTATTACAGTACTTACGAACATTTTGTGAGAGGGGGCTCCTTGACTTTATGGTTTAGTTATTCACCTCTTATCAGTGTAGGTTTTAGCTTTTCTGGATCTAGGTTAAAGAATGTTAGAATATTTGCTTGTTTACAAATAAAACCTGGTCTCTCTCTTTTGGTACAATTTTACATAGGTTTTCACCAATAAATGACCACCACAATCATAATAATTTTGAAAAATTTTGTCTAGTGAGACATAAACCAAAAAAACCAACACACCAAACAAATTTAAATGCTGGTTTGGGAAAGTTTTCAAAAATAAGATTGAGTCAGTTATTTATGAGGCTCCAGCTGGGATATGATATGTCAAAAATAGATAGGGTTACCAATCAGAAACGTTTATCATTGGTTTATTTTTACACCCTTAAAATTTGCCTTTTATATGAAATTAGCTACTCAAGCATTTTGTCTTCTGAAAACTTTCCACACCTGTCACAAAGAAATGACCCCTATTGTAAACATTTTAATTAATACATGTTTAGTACTCCTGACCCATACACTGTTAGACTTTGTTTGATGTTTGAAGAACATTTTTCACGTCATGTTCCAGTTTTGATCACAACTGATCATTTGTGCCCATATGGCATTTTCAATTTTAACTTTAGAATATTATTTTAGAATATTAAGATTTGAGGAAGGTAGTGTTTGGATTTTTTAAGTTTTGAGTGAGTGAGTGAGGGGAAGGGGAATTGTGCAATTGTAAGGCCAGGTCACATAACAATCGTTATATGTTTCATAGTATGTGATGAATAATAAAGTCAGCTGTATGGTGCATATTGTTTGGTTTTATCTCATTTTCAGTTCTTCTTTCAGCCAAGCCTCATCAATCCATGCTTTTGTTTCCAAATAAAGTGTCAGGATAAATGATGAGACATTAAAAACAGAGGTCCCTTGCCACAGTAAATGTTAG
>JACSZP010019246.1:0-14106 GCA_016161895.1 Pinna nobilis
TATACGTGTATATATGTTTGTGTGTGTGATAAAGAAGTCAATAATTGATCAGTCTTACTTTTGTCAACATTCGACTGATAAAAAGAGATATCGAGATTGATATTGGGAAACCATAGCGAGGGAAAACAGTTTAATAGTTTTACCTGTCGCCCTTTAAATTGCACTAAATCTTTAGCTTGTGTTTATATTCATCCTGTGGCCACAGGAAGTAATTTAGCTAACTTAAAAAATAATTTTTTCGTTCAGATAAGGCAGCGGATTTCTGGTAATCTTCGTAGTCACGAATCATTTGAGAAGATTTCCTTGAATTTCTTTTAACTGTTTCATAATCAGATATGTTAAAAAAATATCTGTAGGATAACGAAGATTTGATATGAACGTTCATTATCTTTCCTACATTCCCAAAATATTTCCAGAGTTATGGCATATTTCTAGCTGTGTTTCTCCCAGGAAGAAAATAAAACAAAGGTTATTTTAAACTACAAGTATTTTTATCTTCCATTTCCTGCAAGGTTTTCCTTTCTCTTACGTCGAGTTGCTAGATATATAAGGAGTCATTATTTGTTAGAGAGCTTCACCTATATCTCGAATTGCTATCGATAATCAAAGTGGCTCGTGTTATGTAAGTTAAAGTGCGAGTATATTGCCCAATCTAGATAAATGGTAAATTACGTCTCCCGAAGAACTAATTGGATGTATTTCTTGGTAAAGTAATCTATAGTCAATTACAGAAGGTTTAAAGTTTTCGCCTTATAGCGCTGGCTTCCTGTGACAAAGTATTTTCCTTCGAGGAATTTAGTTTTTCTATACACGGAAATCAAGGATTCGTTTATTCAGGACAATGATCTCTTTGTGCAGTCATGTAAGATCAACAATCTATAAAAGTTCAAGACAGGGGATCATGTCTTCGTTGAAATTTACATGAATTTTGAATTTCAATCTAAAACCAAATAAATCTAAATCGATAAACATTGTACTGTCTATTCTAATCAAGTCTGAAATATTTACGAATTAGGCTATATACGATTCTGACCATTATGTGATGTATAAGAATGTAAATTTGCTGCATTAACTTGTAGAATCTAGCATCATTTTGCTTGATACTGATGATTCATATGACCCAGTTTATAATACGCACAACGGGTTCCGTTCCCTTTATTCTGACCCGGTACTCTGCTTACAAAAGGTAAGTACCGATCCCTTTTTACTGAACCGTAACCACATTGTACCGAATAACCCGGCGTCTAATTACACTACACAAGACGGATAAGTACCGATCCCTTCATACTGAACTGTAACCAAATTATACTGCAAACAACGAGTAAGTACCGATTCCTTTATACGAGCCCCCAAAACTTTATTGTACTGCACATAACGGCCAAGTACCAATACCTTTATCATTGACCGGAGCCTCATTTTTCTGTTCTGGGGCTACGGAACAACTATTACCATCGAACCCTTGATGCACGTTAACACGTGTATACGTACATGTGAATTTTTCTCATCAGTGATTAGTTACAAGTCAGATTGCTGCATACAGGATAACTAGTAGAAAATGAGATGATAAGGAAAAAACAATGAATAATTAAGAATGTATAGTTATGTTGATTGGTACTTGTTTTCATTTTTTTTCAGAGGGATTTCCAAGAGACAGGTGGTGCTTCTAGGGTCGTGAATCTTTCTTTCTTTTTTTTTTTTTNNTACCATGTATGGTTTATTAGATCACGAACATATTACATATAGTGTATGTACATAAATAGATGGAATATGTGCCTGGAACTGGTGCTGTACTAGTATCAAGGGAGACAACAAACTGTGATCCTAATGTCTTAAAAATCTTTTTTTTTCTTCTTCTTCTCTCTCTTTTTTTTTATGAATTTTTTTGTTGTTTTTTTTTTTTTTTTTTTTTTTTTTTTTTTTTTTTTTATTTTTTTTTTTTTTTTTTTTTGCATTCGGAACACAAATGCAGAAATCCGTCGATTGAGACAATGCAACCTACAAATATTGTTGATTATGTATAGTAGGAGTTAGAATCCTCAAATCAATTTAAGGATTATTGAAGACTTTCCAACGAGTGCGTCTGTTTCTATCGTTCTCATTAATCAATCGCCTACATGTCTTTAAATAAGCTGTTTATCGTATGCAAAAACCATCTTAAAGACATGCAACATCCTAGTAATATATCAGTCACTGATACTCTTATATGTCCCCAGAAACGGTTATCATTCAATGTCAAATTATCTGAAGTTTTTAAAAAGGGGTTATCTACGGGGTTTTTTTTGTGAATAGATCCGTTGTTGAATTTTTCAAAAATTGACAGAGATAGACTACTAGGTAATGATGATTATATTTGTTTTTAGATTAGATTGCTGAAAAAAACAGATCAAGAGTGATGAAGATGGGTATAAGCACGTGATTATGAGCAATGACATAAGCAATAAAACGGCTTCCTCACGTGCTCACGGACTGTGGACGTCACAAGGAAACGATGCAATCACGTAATGGTGAATAAAGCGACAATATATCTTGAACATGAACAAACACGTTTTAAATACATCGGCCTGTCATGTGATAAAAAATAAGAGTGTATCGTATGGAATGTTAAACTTGTATTTTCATAAACGTGTCATTATAGGCCATATTTCTCATTCTCGCCTATCTGACCTTATTTCACATCTTCAAATTGCTTTCGTGTTAATCCATTGAGTACACCCTGTTTCCGAATCCGATTTTGAAGTTGCATCGTGATTCATCTACCTGCATGGAATTGATTACTGGCATCAATAAACCTGGGGTTTACAGAGTCTGTCGAATGATTTTTTTAAATTAATCTATATGACAGATTCTGATTTGAATACTTAATCTTATAATACTAAATGGAATTTAATTGTCTCTGTAAGTCGGTCTCTGAATTGCTTTATGGGTAATTAGTTGTGAGATGGCGAGTCTATGTTATCTTCTTTAAGCGGTTAGATGACACGGCTAATTCATCATCGTCAACAATGGCTGTTTCGACATTCCCGAACACTATTCCTTTTATTTATTTTGGCAATCATTCTCTTCCAAAGAAAAGATTTGCGAGAGTAGATTTTCTAACACTGCCTATTACTGTGCACAGTTAATGCGATTTATTTTAATAAACATGTAAATTACGTAGAAAAGCAACAGGTAGTTTACGATTTATTAGTAATCAATATACAGTTTTGATTCCTTTCAATCTCTAACCATAGAAACCAGACATAAAAAATAAAGCGAACTTATTTAAATTGTGCTTGTTGATTATTGTTTGTTTTTGTCACTTTCACAATTTTTTAAAGTGTATCCAGATAGTATCAACCTGATGCTAGACATATTTCAGAACGTCTAGTCCACTTTAAGGACTTTAATTTATAAGGTGGGTGCTCGTATATTACCAAGGCAACCATGGTTATTGGGGTTTACAGTTTTTCCCGAGGAGTAAATATACGGTCCTGCGTTGTTAAGAAATTTCCCGTCTTGACAGCAGCTATCTACTATCCTATGGATACTTTAAAATGATGCCAATACGGGTCATCGTAAACAGATAAATGTCGTAAGATGACCTGTATCATTACTGACCGTTAGGCACTTAGAAATTCACTAACAGGAAATGTGCCATTCTAATTTTCGAAAGGTGTGACCTGATGACAGCTGTCGTTGGCTCCCTCCGGATACAAGGTCTCATTCCGTCCCGGATTTGCAATTACCTTTCTTGTAGGTGATATTTTAAACTAAACTTGCACTATATAACTTGTAGCTTTGAATATACGTTTGTATTTACTTTTGTTTCGTAATTTGAGCAAATGCCTGACAATGTAAAGAAAGGGAAAGTAATCGACCTTTCAATATTCCAAATAAAGTTCATTCATTTTGCTATGTTTTATTTGTTCAGGCATGGTGATATAAAAAAGGTATGCATATTATATACTTCGCGTATCTTGTCCGATCTAATCATAGCATTAAGTGTACCTCAGAGACGAGGCGAGGGAAATATAAGTGCATTCACATTTCTTTTATTATGATGACTAATAAAACGAGAATGATCGAAAATCCTCGATTCAAAAAGTTGTGAACTTCTAAGGAACCTGTTAGAGTACACATGACTGAGTCTGAGTTGACAATGCGATGCACCTTTAATGCGATGCAAGGTGCATCGCAAGGGATTTTGGTATTCCAGTGTTAAAAGGCTTGACAAGAAAATCAACATCTCAAATTATTATGAAGCGTGTACAGACCCTGGTGACTCAAACGATACGTGTTAAATGTGACATAAGCATCATATTGAACATTCGAATTCATAAAATACTCGTGGCCTTGATGAAAAAAGTCTATTGAGATAAATATTTTACTTTCACTCATAACGATATCGCTGAGTTTGTAGTGAAGAAATACTCCGTATTGGCGTACCGAAGGGAGAGCGTAATGAGCAGATGTAAAGTACAGTGTAACCTGCCTTAGTGACCCACTGAATTAAAGGAAAACCTGTCTTATGTGACCTAAATGAGTGGTTCCCAAAATGGTTTTTTTTCCTATATTAATAACCTGAATTAAAAGACCACCTGTCATATGTGACCCTTTTTGCTCCTTCCCATTGGACGGTCTCTTAAAACAGGTTTAACTGTATATAACACGTATCGATGACAAATTTGTTTTTAATATTATTTAAAACAAGGGTTCCAACAGCCTCGGTTAAAGTCAGCTTTTCTAAAATTCTACGTTCGGTACAATGGTTTGGTTTGTCGATACGGCCTGTTATTTGGTCAAATGCTGTCTGACATCTTTTATAACGGTTGTTTGACCGCGCTTTACACAATGATTTTGACAATGGCTTATTCTGTTTACCTGATCAAGACATAGGGCTCACGGCGGATGTGACCAGTCAACAGGGGATGCTTACTCCCCTTAGGTACATGATCCCACCTCTGACATATCCAGGGGTCTGTGTTTGCCCAACTCATTATTTTGCATTCCTTATAGGAATTATGAGATCGACCACTGTTCGTAACTTTTACCTTTTACTTATTTTCCATGGTACATGCATGACATGTTTAACAAAAATACTACTGGCAAATAAAATTTGATGTTATATTTGAATTCAAATATAGTTTGTGTATAATTCTTCTAAATATACACAATTATGATCGTCTATTGTATCATTTTACGTATTAATGCGTGAAAACCTCCAAAAAAAAATTTCATCCACAAGACACACGCAAAAGTATTTGATACAAAGCATGGAGGCGGTATATATTCTATTTCTTGATTTTTCTTTTTTACATTAACATGTTACTGATATGTAATGCCCATATATTCATTTTAGATACGCTTAAATTTTAGCATATGAAAATCGAATACGCACATCAACAGAGATGTAAAATCAAATTCTATATGCAATAAGTATATAACTTGAACTTTTCTTCCAATTTCATTGGCTTATTCATATTATGCCATAGTCGCATAACTATTTTAGGCAGTTGACCACCATATGGTCAAATTCTTTGTTTTATATACTTTACTTATTTTCTTTCATCCGTTATATACTACAACTTGATTGACATTTCCCCCTCCCTGGTCTAATGGTGTTGTTTCGAGGAGGAATAACATCTTCACTTCTGGCTTGGATACCGTGTCATTCATCGACAGGACAATCGTACCGTTAGAAGGCTACAATACATAAATATACATATCATTCGCTTCTTTTATGTCTTCTACAATCCTTATCGGTAATTTTACAATAAGCAAACTATGTCACTTATCGACACCCAGAATAGAACTTCACTGTCGAAATCCTTTTTGTATACTACTATCATAAAATGTTAACGTTAAATCAATACTTGCCTTCACGTGTTGTTTTTATTATCGCCCTTGTAAATTGTAAATCATGTTTCACTGGATTTTAATTACCAAGTCAACTTTACTTGAATAAGTCTGGTTTCCTCGATAATAAGAAATCATTATGATATGTTCCAGTTTTCTCGTCGTTATGTGAATTAAAAAAATTCTGCCGGAGTGTTATATCCCAGATTACTGCTCTTACCGTCTGATACTAAACGTGCCTGATTACCTAAACATGAAATGGGTTTGAATTAATTTCTGTTTAATACAAATCGCAATTTATCGGAACATTTACTCATATTCATCTATTTAAGAACTCGAAAGGTTATCGTGAAACCGGTATGACATATCACCAGGGGCGGTAACTTATTCCGGGCCCTATGTTTATTTTGGTCTCGATAATCATTCTCTACATGCCAAATTGTATATGACAGAGTTACGGATAACCTTCATCTTTACTTCATGTTATCTGGTTGTTCTTGTTCACACAATCTAAAGATAGAAAGATAACCTTTAGTGTTGAAATCGGGAAAGATTTTTGGGGTTTTTTTGGTAGTTTTTTTTGTTTTTGTTTTTTCTTTTTTTTTTTTTTTCTTTTTTTTTTTGTTTAAAGTCCCATTTAAGAATATCTCACGCATATGGAGATGTCACCGTGTGCCGGTGAAGGGCGATAAAGTTTGCCTATGCTCGGCACAAATGGCCGTAGAGCAGGGAGGGTTCTTTAACGTGCCAACACCTACTGTGATACGGGACCTCGGTTTTTACTGTCTCATCCAAAAGACAAGGCCAAGGCCAAGTGGCATGTGGCGCTACGCGGATCGAACCCCGGACCCTTCGATTCGAAGTCGAACACGCTAACTACTCGGTCACGGAGGCCCCTGAAACCGGGAAAGTAAACAGAAATGTACATAGCTTCAATGCTCAGTCATATTACGGAAGAGTTGTATCTTTATCTTAAGAGTCCTGAGAGTGTCTGTCTATATAAACTCTCTCATTAGCGATAATGTTACTGAAATGAGGTTCAGTACCAGTTCCAAGTCACATATTGCCAATGTTTTGTCGGAGTTCACGTTCGCTAAGAACCAATGGTTTTTCCTAGGTCATCTGTTCAGATGCAATGTCATATCTAAAATCGTATTTATTCAAATGCAGTGTGTGGTCCGAGTTTACAAATAATCAGTACAATTTTTTTCCGGGTTCTTGTACAGCTAAGGATGGTGGTATGGCAGAGTTCATGTTCTGCGAGAAGCAATGCTGAGCTATGTTTAATCAGAAACAATGTTATCTGTAATTTCTTGTCAATTAATTAGATGCTATAACTGATTTTTTTTGTTCATTTGGAAGCAGAGCTTTATCTGACATTCTCATTCAGGCGAATTCATAATAGTAGATCCTATTTATATTGAACCCTGCCATATTGAAATGAAGCTTAGTTTAAAATTATTTAAATTTTCTGTCTGAATTATTGTATTTCTACTTTAACCTAGATATCTTGAAAACCCTGTGTATTTGAGAGAAAATATTAGTTACGTTTATCCTTGAATTCAAAACTTTAATTTTGTGTAGTAATTTTTAAAAGTCAAAGAATATTCATGTATAGATTTCTGTTTTCGTGTGCATGTTTAATATTCTAAATTTGATTCCAACATTTCATAGCACAATACGATTAGATGGCTTGATAAGTCTTGAGCAATGCACCAGCAAATCAGTATTGATAAACGTTCATCAAAAGAAAATACAATATCAGAATCAATGGCGGAGCGTTGTATCGGAAAGGGATCAAGCTGCTCACACTGTACGCTTCATCAATAAATATGTCAATTATATCGTCTGACTTGTCCCAGACACACTTAATTGGAAATTTTGATAAATGTCAAATAATTTGACTACGTGTTATAATTAATCATAGGTATTTGGCATTTAGAGTCGTTACCGGAATCATGAAGAGCGGCTCAATGCAGCATAGTTTTATGCATATGCACATTTGAAATAGGTCATAATAAACAAGATTGTTTCTGTATTTAACATCATTTACACAAAATTGTATTGCTTCACGAATTCATTTCTTACGGTTATTATAATCAATTCTTTTGATATTTGATTCAAAACTAGTTTCAGGTTGTAAAGATTATTTATTAAGCGAGCAAAAAGTTTCCACTTTCGTTCATTTCAACAATTCCGTCGTCTACTTTTAGCAAGTTTGAAGCTACAATTGATTTTCTATTTTGTTTTTAACTTGTGCCGAATAAGCACAATTCTATTGCATTCTGCTAATAATATATTGTTCAATGTATGATAAATATTGTTGCAGATATCATTTTGGAAAAAAGTCTCTACTAGTCCTGTTCAGTACTGTAAGTCCAGAAATTTTCGCGGAACTTAATTTTGGCGAAACGGTAGCTATGCAATTATTCGCGAAACTATATTTTCGCGCCTGCACATGTTAAGTATGATATAAATTATGTTGTATGGTGCATGATAAATTCAGGTTAGTATATTAAGCGATAATTTTATTTTCGCGAGAAAGTGCTCTCGCATAATTACGGGAAAATAAAATTCTCGCGAATAAATCTGGATTTACAGTATTAAGTTTTGCTTGTTTTAAAATGAGCGTATTTTCACGTCGTGCCTTTGTCTCGGTTAGATATATTTGAGCATCTTCATGCAGTCGAGTCTTGTATTAACAACATATCATAAACGTAAGAACAATTCCATGTGTTTGCGATAGGAACGTGATGCACATACGCCGAATTTCTGGATACTTCCATCAACTTATCTGAGAGTGAAACTCTGCTGTGGTATATGTTTCTCCACATTTTGCACTAGAGTTTCACGTATGTTTGGAGAGCACGAATGAGTATAAAAGGTGATATTGAAGATATAGGCGGGCAATCAAAATGCAAAAATTCAAAAGCATACAAAACCATGGTCAAAACAAAGATAGACTATTACACAAACAGCTATCAACACAATAAGACGCGTAAAACCAAAAAATAGAGTAACACGAACCATACCAAATACCGGGGGTGTGCGCAGATACCCCGGAAGGGTAAACGATCACGTGTTTGGACACACATCAATCCGTGTTGCACGCTTTACGGGTCGCCGTGGCCTAGTTGCTAGTTTATGACAAATTTGTCACTTTCACAACTTGGAAATCACTGTTGTGTCATTCAGATAGTATATCATGATTTGAACTCCCCATCATTTTGCAATGGAGAATCAATAATAATTGGGACATATTTAGTCTTAACGGGCACCACTACATGTTACTAAGTAAACAGATCAGTGTTTTTACGACACATACTTTTAATTTGATTATATTGTCAGTTATATTTAGCAAATCAAGGGTTAGAAATTACTTTGATTAATGTACCGTTTTAGAAAATCATAATATGGAATATAAACAAACGTGGTATGGAATAACATGCAAATACGTCATTCGACAGCGATGGAAATATTGTCAGATAACTTCACAAGATTAAGAAAACCAGGGGTCGATGGGTAGCACTTTGTATGAATAAGTAGGTTTTGGTATTGTCGTGGCTGGCATGCACTACCAATAAAAGTATAAATTGATAAAATGAATTAGTTTACACAATGCAAACTGTAAAACAAGCAAAATGTAAGAATTATCTTAATTTGAAACTTTTGGGAAAAAAATGTCCCGCTATCCATGAATGAACGGCAGAGGTTGAAATTAAAAGCAGAATTACTCATGTTGAAATTATAGGTCATTGCTGTTATTGAAAAGTTTGACTCTATTAAACAGGTTTGATACATAATTCCTCTTCTTATATTCCTCAATCTAGGTACTTCAAGCAAAATCATTCCAGTTATATAGGTAGGCATAGGCACTCATCTGAAAGCTTGGCCTAATTTCTACAATTTCTTCTATTTTCCTTATGACAACGCTTTTTATAATTGCCATTCTGAACCTTCCTTCTATAATTTTTCCTTTGGTTGTGTTTTATTTATTGCAGTACCAATCCCTGTATTTGTTTGTTAGGATACAATTTTTATCAAAATATTTCTTTCACTGTGATTCTTGTAGGCTATTCTGATTTTTTTTCAGTGTGAATACTTGTACATGTACTATACAGAAGACAAAATGAGACGTTCTGGAAAAACAATAACAAACGACATCCGTCAAATAATCGGTGCTTGCAGGTCGTTGACACTCAAAAATGCCAATCGAGTCCGGAAGTTTTCATTTATTTTTTATTGAATTCTCTGAAATGAGTAATTTGACATTTTTTCCAATAAGTTGATTAGGTATGACACGTGTATTTGATGATATTTGAATGAAACTTAGTAAGTAAACGGTGTTGACTATTTCCAAATATGAAGTATTTTTTGTAGGAAGCGAAACGGAAAATGTTATGAAAAAAATGTTGCATCTGTAATTACGCTTAAGTGGAAAATATATTTTATAAAAAGCATGCTTAAAATTACTCTAAGCCATACAACATGCAGGGAGTAACCATTCCTCTGTATTCAAAACTAAACAAAAGCTTAAGATTTCAAGTATTCCAAAATTACATATTAGATATATTATTTAAAAAAATGATACTTACCCATATAAAACGTATTTATGTTCTTATTTATTCATGTCCATCTTTCTTCAGTGGTACATTTTAATGGTCTTTCTCTTCTCTTATTCGCAATGAGCATCAAATTGAGGGAAAAAAAGTGAATCGCTCCAATGACAACTAAAAATTAATGTCTTCACTAACTCAGACATGGAATGATTAATGATACCCTCACCGAGTCCTAGAAATGATTCCATTTCCTACAATTCCATTCCCTATATGTGTACCTTGTCATGTATTATATGACCGTAAAAGTTATTATTTCAGAAATCCATCTATGTTTAAACTTGTTTAGTTACTTTCAGTGAAAAACAAAAAGAACTTATGGAACTTATCAAAATTTCTTATAAATGCACTGAAACGTAGATCCGTCAATTAAAAGTATTTCGATTTAATTGTATATGTCCATATCTTCAATGTTTAATGACTTTATTTAACTTGTGTATGTGTATTTCATTGTATAAGTATACTTCACCTGTTATGCTGTTGACCAAATAAAGGTAGGTTTATAAACTCTACTATACCATTTTGATGATTTGATTTGCATTCTTGAAGTATGCGTTTATAATCTGAGCTTTATACCGTCTTCTGATTATAACATTACAAAATGGAACCGGAAATATTAGTAGTTCTATGGTAGATTACTACGGGGGGTTGAGGGGTCGAGCCTATCTGGAGGCGGCTGGAGTTTAACTGTCCATCGGATGACATCGTAATACCAGAGATCCCGTATCACAGTAGGTTCCCTCACATTTAACATCCCTCACTGCCTAATGGTCCAAAGTATTGATAAAAGACAAAAATGTCTATTCCTCTGCTAGCTTTCGGTAACCGGTCTCCATATGAGAGAAAGATTCTTAAATTTGCTTACCCTTCCGGAGCACCTGAACTCACCCCTGGTTTTGCTGTGGTTCGTGATACTCTATTTTTGGTTTACACGTCTTTTTGTTTTAGCTTTTTTTGTGTTATTGTCTCTTTTTCATTTGGCCATGTTTTCGCCTGCCTTTGGTTTTTGAATTATTGATTGCCCCCTTGATATCCTCTACTGTCAACTTGTTTACAGTACATAATTACAAGACGGAACATTGTGACACATGGAATACACAAACAGGACCTGATTTCATCATATTGGACCGCTTCAATGTTCCACAGACCCATTGATATTTCAAGTTTTCATTTACTTTACTTTTTGATGCTGGATGTACATTGCTTACATGATAATGAACACGTGGATGATTTAAATGTTAACTTTCTGTACTATATGCCCATTCATTGGTGTTTTTTGCAAATCTAATATGAGTTCTTTTTCTAAAATATGCAATTATGATCTAAGATACTTCTGTAGACTCAATCTTTTTTGTTTTATGTTTTATAGGCCTGTCATGCCAATTATTAGACTATCTTGATTACGTGCAATATAGAATATAAAGAGAATTCAAGTAAAAAATTATGTATGCTTCACTGATTTATGAGATACATCGATCACTCTTTTCTCTTACGACTTTCCTTGACATATCTTTGTCAAATGCTTTGTATTTACACCACTGTTTATCTGGTGGTTCTGAGTAAAGCAAAACTTAGTCTATACCTGAATAAAATTAATCTATCTGATGTAAGAGTTCCCTTACTAGTCATCGTCACGTGGCAGAGGAGCATATTTTGAGTAATCTCCCTTTATTCACACTCAAGCTTCGATTCGGGAGCGCTTCCTCTCCAGACAACACAAATAGGAAAATGATTTATACGGGAAAGAGTCATGGTGGATCATAGAAGTTTCTTAGATTAATATTATTGACTCATGATGTCTCACCAGAGAGTGTAAAATGACGTATACCGAGTAATTATTTGTCCTTGGGTCGATATACAAATCAGAGGAACACACAATAAACACAGACCTACGGAAAACCAGAGGTAGGACCAGGTATTACGGAGGAGATTGATCCCTTGTTGACAGTCACCGCTGTCGTACTTCATAATTTCATAATCAAACTCAAATGGAATTAGTGACGAGGAATAACTTACAATTGTCAAGAATTAGTATATACATCTATATATGACACAAACATTATCGTTATTCACAATATTTGCATTATTCTCGTTCTTTACCGACCGTCATTTTGTAATTAAACTGTTCTGAGTAATACCAGATATGTATAGACGTGTAAGAATGTAAGATTTCAATCTGTGACCGAAATAGAAAGCATCTAATTTGAAAGTCGCACTGTGAATATAACAGATGTTAGTTCCATTACATAATCTGCTTCCTCTGTGCACACACAGAAACCAAGAGAACAAACTATTGTGAAGTTAGAGATCACAGATGATAAATAGAACATAATCGCATTTTTTTACCTATATACGCATGGTTAAAATACATTTATCATAATTAAAATAGTAACTATCTTACTGATGAGACAATAAGTGGACAACAGCTTAAAATATCTCTAATGCTGAGGTCAAAGGATATAGAAGAAATGATAAGAGCTGAAGCTATTCTTACTGAGTGAACCGGTACAGATAAAGAAATCATTTTCATCAATGAGTGTACGTATCGGCGTTTTTATGAAATTTATTTTAATGTATTTGGTATAGTAACTAGTGTTAAAATGACAACATACGCATACATACATTCATGAATATTTTCATTTAATGGGTTCAAAGAGTTAAAAAAGCCTTAATCATATCCTCACTGTTTTGGAAAAAGGCTTCCTTACCATACTATACATGTATATACTGAATTTATACCAAATACACACAATACTCATTGCTTATTTAATGTCTTTAATTGTTAAGTTTATTTTGAAGGAAGACAGACACAAGAGTATTTCTTATTCCACAATTTATATAGTATTCAGGGGCATCCGTGGCTGAATGGCTTTATCATTGTGCCTCTCACCTCTAGTCAACGCGGGTTGGAGCATCGCTGGATCTAAGGATAACTACGGGGGAAAGGCTGTTTAATTTGTAATTTACCATTAAAATCTAGCCTCTACGGTATCTCTAAACATTCTCTACTGCAGTGAAAAATTGAATCCAAAATAATACAAAAATTGTCAATAATGATCACTCCTCAACTGAAGATTAGTCCGGTGGCAGGGACCGACAAGCGTGCAATATGGTCCGTACAATGTTTTTTTGCTGAATCTGTATCTCTGAGATGTGCTCTTTAAGAATATGAATAATGCCACTCTGTCATCCTTGGGCAATCCGCACAATATGCAAATTAAGACCGCCATTACAGAAAATCTTGATTTTGCCAATATCTCAGTAGGTGTACATGGTATCAATATAAGTTTAGTGTCTTACCCAGTATTTTGAGGGGTAAGGAATCAGATTAAATCTTTTTTGCTGAGTAGGCATATTAAGGCCGCCATTACTGAAAATCTCATGTTCGTCAATGTCTTAGTAATTGCTAATGATATCAAAATTATATTGGTGTCTATACACATGTTTTAGGGATAAAGAGCCAGACTCAACCATTTTTGTAGAGATCACGCCAATATTTTGTGCTGAGTAGGCATATTTAGGCGTCCGCCATTACTGAAAATTTCATTTTCGTCAATATCTTAGTAACTACTAATAATATCAAAATAATTTTGGTGTCTATAAACATGTTGTAGAGGTAAGGAGTCAGACTAAACCATTTTAGTAGAGATCACAC
>JACSZP010019255.1:0-10356 GCA_016161895.1 Pinna nobilis
TGTACATCTTGTAATGTAGATAAAGCTAAAGATGCAATCTGTCGGGTAAAGTTGAGATTAATTTTGATTCATGGCAAGTATTGATAGATAGATAATCTATTAAAATGTATAATGAAACGTGAAATCCAGCAAATTTAATTTTGATATTTTCTTTAAAATTTTGATGAGCAGACGTGATCCGTATAAGAAAAAGGACCANNTCTAGAGCGGTTACGTTAAGCCTGCAAAATAGGAAATCAGCCTGGAAAACTTGTAATTTAAATGCATGATAGTGCCACCACTCTACTTTGTAATAAAAACGCTTTACTCTTAAAAGGAGAAAAAACTTACAATATAAAAAGTATATTATACTAACGTTTAAAAACACACATGTCATAGTTCAAATTTTGTAAAAATACAAGTTGAATAAACAAATACAAACCAAACAGAATGATACAAGTTCATGTAAGTATATGTACAAAAATGTACACAAAATAGTTACAGTTTCTTCTCATACTTAAAAGCTTTGAGCCTTAGAGCATGTCGAATGCGGTTTAGTTTTATGTACTCTTGTAACATGAATTTGTGCAACCCTTTGCAAATTCAAACCATTTATTTTGAAAATTTTGATATACATTATACCATACTTATTACAAGTTTTGAAAATATGAATTATCCTTGCTGTTGTACTACTCTTTCACGTTCTTTATAGGGACCTCCGTGGCCGAGTGGTTAGCGTGTTCGACTGCGAATCGAAAGATCCGGGTTCGAGCTGCGTCAGCGCCACTCCGCGGTTGGCCGTCCCTGTCTTTCGGATGAGACAGTAAAACCGAGGTCCCGTGTCACAGTAGGTGTAGGTGCTCTACGGACAGCAGTGCCGAGCATAAGCAAAATGTGTCGCCCTTTACCGGCACACGGTGACGTCTCCTTATGAGTGAAATATTCTATCGTGGGACGTTAAACAACAATACCATACCATACGTCCTTTATAAAAGTATATCAGTTGCATACGTTATTACCTTACGGCAGGAGATGCTTCAAGTGCAAATGCAGTTCTTTACTCGAAATCCTGAATTTGAAGCTCCACCCAGAGAGGGGGCGAAACAACTAGTAGACTCGAATCAAACGCTTTTGAGAGACTGTGTTAGCTTTACATAATGTTAAGTGTCAAAAAGTCTATCTATGAACAATGCTTAATACATGTATTTGTGTTTGAAGTAATTCAACACACATTGATCACAATAATTAATTTCCATATGATATTACGTACACTAGATACATTCGTCGGTTAAAGGAAACCTAGTATTCTTTATTTCCCCATTTTTTACATTGACAAATTTGAGTTGACCATTGCACTGTATCACGAGCCCGATACGTAATTATCAATTATCATCACTTTTAGCGAAAATGCTATCTATTTGACTTTGGTCTGTATACGTATTCTCAAAGATGAAGTCATAAAAGTGATTATTCGTTAATTCCAGAAAGAAGCCCTTCTAAGAGTACTTTATGAAGAGGAAAAGAAAAAAAATCTTGAGGTCAACAAAGGTTCGAGAAAACATACGATCAAGTCATGTTAACCGGAAGTTCTCGTGTTAATAGAATAATAAAACAATGTCATCTAAATTGTGTAAACATATACAGCATATAGAACATTCTCGTAACATCACACAGAGGTTTCTTGTATAAATTTCTCTCAAAAGCTTGTTTCTGTGTTTAAACGGTGTAAATGAGTATCAGGGAAATGACGATAGAGCCCTGTCGCACGTTGCTTTATGTTTCAAATATCAAACAAGAACTTTATGACATATGTTATATATAAAGAAATATTCTTGTAAAGAAATACATCTCCGACCTGCTTCCTGTCCGTGTGACGTAGCATACTTTACGCGTGAAATCGGGACATGTAACTAATGTCAGTGATGCTTAAAGTAGGTAAAATTATATCAGGTTCTGTATGGTCATATCAACATTATAGAAATCTTTAGATGTTTTATGCAAAAATGAAGAAAGTAGAATAGAGATATAAAGAAATAATAAAGTGAAATTATACTTTATAATAAAATTGTGGGCCCAAATTACAGCTATTTGGAGGAAAATACAATAGCTATTTATTTCATATAATATATGATCTTCCATACTTTATTGACATATTTCATAGGTACATGTATATCATTTCGCAAACCTCATTACAGAATGGAAACTTGCCATTTAGATCAGTTTGGTCATAGAAGAAAATGAATCTATTTGACGAACTACTGCCTTTTTTAAATCTTCAAAGACTGACGGATTCGCAGCATTTGGAGGTCTACAATTCAAAATGAGCAGTTGGTTGGTTGTATTGTTGTTTAATTTCCCACTCAAGAATCATTGACTTATATGGAGACGTTGCCGTTTGCCGGTGAAGGACGACAAAATTTGCCTATGTTCGGCTCTTATGACAGGGTTCTTTAACGTGTCAACACCTACTATGGCACGGGACCTCGGTCTTCATTATCTTGACAAGGGACAACCAACCACGGTGTGGCTTTCACTCGAACCCTAGACCCCACGATTCGATGTCGAACACGTTAGCCACTAGGCCACGGCGATAACAAAGTTGATTTTATTTGAAATTCCATTGGTAATTGAAATATCGGATTTAGAGTCTAGCAATGCATATTTCTCCGTACAATGAAAACCGTTGTAGAAGTACTTGACTCAGGCGAGTACATTGGTGTTATTTTCAACGATCCGATGAGTAGTAAGTATGTTTACAAATAAAAATGTTTATAGTCATCTTTAATTAGTTTGACCTCCAGGACTCAGTTGCACAATAGTTTAACTCATACTTAAATTTAACTATGATCTTACCGATGATTAACTTTTGATTGTAGTAACTCTAAAATAACATTTTTATTAGTTAACTTGTTATTAATTAACTAAACAATTCTGCAATAGTGTTAAACCGTATAGTTTATAAATTACAAGCTAAAATTTTGACTCGTAGTTAGTGGCTAACTACAAGTTAATTTAACAATGCATTGTGCAACTGGGACCTGCTGTATAAATATTACCCATCTAATTATATGATTATCACTCAAATTGGTGAAATAGCGCAAGATATATTGCACAGGTATAAGATTCATAACAGTATATCCTTAGACAGTTTAATAAAACTATCAATCCAAATTTGACAAAGAGAGTTCTGTCTTGGGAAAATAACAAATATATTATTTCTCTCCAGCAAATTGTGTGAACATCTCTTTAATAGGTATGGTAGAAATAAATACAATAGTATTGGAAATTACATAAGGCTAATAAATGTTAAAAATAAAAGATAACCATTACGAGAGTAAATCTATGTCATGTAACAAATAATAAACATATACGGTTAACATAGTAAAATAAAATGAATATGAAATTCACCGTACCCTTTCATAGAAACTTTGTTTTTGGACCTTCCGCATATTTTTCTGACCGCAAATGTTTTAATCTTTATCTCATTCTTTGAATAGTAAGTTATATAACTCGTATATTATATTAATGGCGAGATCTATCATTCGGTACTAAACGTTTCTGAAGTTGTTATATTGACGTTAATGTTTCAATCTCTTTTTTGAGTTTCTGAAAAGACGATGTCGAATGATAGGCGAAAGAATTTTCATATTTGGCGTGTATTTTTTCTTGCAGGATAATCGAATTGATCAAAATAGTTCTGACTTCGCTATATTGTCCTGACATTGATGCTGCTATTCTCGTTACATGAGATAACCAGCATTTAAAGAACACCTTACAAAGAAATGATTGAATGCCCCTTGATACATCAAAAACAATCTTGATTAAAAAGAAGTTTGTAACGATATATATTTCACATGATAATAGGAAAGTAGGAGGAAAAGTTTGCGACAACCGGAAATGCATATTACTAAGCCTGCTGCGTTCTTTCCGGTTTACCATTTGAAAATAGAAAAGTTAACTGGCTGTAGGATGATTACACGTCAATAGAATGTTCAATATGCTGACAAAGCAAGATTTGTCCAAAAAGGAAGTTAGTTAGGGTAAAGTATAGTTAACACTACTATGCAATAATATGCTGAAGAGTTACAATAGACAGCTTATCATTGATTCAAATTGTATTCAGTAAATTTAACTGTTCAAAATTATGAAATTCGGTGTTTTTTTTCAAATGCGCTTTACATCACTCATTTTGCGCATATCTTTATGATGTGGCGACAATTTTGTTAAGTAATCATAAATTTTGATATGAAAAGTACAATACCCATGTATTAATCGCCAGTAAAATCAGGTGACAATATACAATGGGTGAAATAGAAGATACCAAGGGACATTCGAAATAGAATAAGTCAACGACAGATAAAATCGTGGCGAAAACAAACAGGAGACAAAATTACAAACAGAAATACACAAATACACTTATAACTAAAACTAGTGTAACACGAACCCCTCTAAAAATCGGGGGTGAGTTCAGGTTCTCCGGAAGGGTAAGCAAATCCTGCTCCACGCGTGGCACCCGTCGTGTCACAAATTTTAAATACAAGAATAAGTCACAATCGGTGATGGTCATAAACGAGAAAAGAGGGGATCGGGACTAGGTATGCGACAAGGGGAACATATCCCACAAATTGGGTGAAAATTTGACGAACACGGACCTCAAGAGGTGGGATCATGTGCCATGGATGAGTAAGCTTGCTTACACTGGTAACACTCTACGCAAGTGAGCAGTCAAATCAGGTGAAATATTTGAGAAATAAGAACTTGTCAAAATATATTCTATAGAGCCCTGTCAAATTTGGTTGCGTAAACTCATTTTCTTTCACTCATCCATAGGGTAAAGACACGGAAATACAAGACTCAAACCTTCGACAGATGTTTCGGTCTCCATGCAAAGACATCACGGCGGGAAATACCTTGTAATGCCACCTCAAGATATATGAGTGAAATATTGCGACCGTTAAAGGAAGATTTCTTGACCAGTATTACGATTTTACAAGGAAGCATCAGAAAATACGGAAATTACAAAGACATCATATACCTATCCCTTTGACAATTTACACATCCGATACACCAACCTCTGGCCCTATTTGACCTTACAACACAGAATTAATTTGTCGTTAGTTTCTTCTGCGTTCTGGTCATATGAAGTATAGACACGGACCGATAAAGGTAGGTAAACTAAGAGCAAAGCGACCTGTTCGACCAGAATACATGCCTTTCGGCTTACTGTATGATAGAACATCGTACAGTAAGTTAGACTGAGAGCTTTGTACTGTTTACAAATTACTTTTGTTCAATTAAAGATTAGTACAACATTCATTATCACGGTCACTCTAAATACCCACCGGCATTTCATAGGTATTCATCAACGAAAGACAATGCTGTCAGTTTATTTTTTTATTTCTGCAATATTGAGTTTAGGGGATCAAAACCTTACCATTGTTATAGTCGTTTTACTTTATTGTTGTATTGTTGTTGTATTGTTGTTTAACGTCCCATTCAAGAATATTTCACTGATATTGAGACGTCACCGTGTGCTGGTGAAGGGCCACAAAGTTTGCCTATGCTCGCACTTATGGCCGTAGAGCGGGAGAGGGGGTTCTTTAACGTGCCAACACCTACTGTGACACGGGAAATCGGTTTTTACTGTCTCATCCTGAAGACAGGGACGGCCAACCGCATTGTGGCGGATTCGAACCCCGGACCCTTCGATTAGAAGTCGTCGAAAACGCTGACCATTCGGCCATGGCCGCATCTTTTACTTTATTTATCGAGGTTATGCAAAACCCTGTGCGTGTTAAAATATGATTGTTTGAGTATACCGTTTTCAAAACCAAAACTTGCAGAGCTGTTTGAATCTGGTCTACATCGATGCTGATTACAGTGGAACCTCGGTTCGAGTCCACCTCTATTTCCGACAAAATGTCAACTACCTGGTAAAACATACCTAGATTAAGAATGTTTTACTTATTCAGGGTTCGAGCCGCGTAGCGCCACTCCGCGGTCGGCCGTCCCTGTCTTGCGGATGAGACAGTAAAACCGAAGTCCCTTGTCACAGTAGGTGTTGGCACGTTAAAGAACCCTCCCTGCTCTACGACCAGCAGTACCGAGCATAGGCAAAATTTGTAGTCCTTCGCCGGCACACAGTGACGTCTCCATATGAGTGAAATTTTCTTGAGTGGGACGTTAAACAACAATATCATCCCATACCATACGAATCAGATCTTTTTAAAGCAAGTCAGCTAGAAAGTCTTTATGTATCAGGTGAAACATATCATAATTATTTATACATGTATATATATCGTAAAACGCAACTTCATTGAAACATCCTTCACACTATTTCTTTTCTTAGCAGCGGGTCTTCCGTGCGACCGAATGGTTGCTGGTTGGATATTATTGTGGTTCCCAACAAACCAACTAAACAAACAAACAAATTGGGACAAACATTAAACAAAGAGCTTAGCATATCATATTTCATTACAAAATTGACAAATTCGAACTAGGCACAAAAGTATTTTACTCTGTTTAACTATCTGGAACAATTAACATTTTTTTCGTTACTTTTAAATTCTTTATTTTGGTAATTATTCTCTCTTGTCAAATCGAGGCCCTCAAGACAGAATAGTTATTAGATGATAAGACAAAAAAGCCTCTGGCAGTCACCACTAAGCGTTCAATGATAATAATAATAAAAACACTATAATTGCCTTACTTTGACCAACGCGTATTCAAGTAGGCAATTAGCTAAGCTTGACCAGCGTGTATTCAACAGAACAATAAGAAGGCGGGAGTATACTGGGCATGTGGCAGTTACAAAGGACGATACCATGGAACCAGTTATACGAAATTTCTCTGTATCTCTTCATCTGATGGGCAGACCACCTATACGATAATCTTAAAAGCAAAATGGAACGCGATTGATAAAAGTAACAAAACGAAATAAAGACTTTCTTATAAACTTTTTGGATAGTGAGATCTTTTAGTTGTTAATGATGCGAGGAGTATCAAACGAACATTTTGATTAATTCATTCCTAATGCTGATGTTTGTTATCTACTTTTCAACATCCATTTTCAATTTTTGGCTTTTATTTTCATCTATTTATTTAATCTTAGAATGGCGACGGCAATATCACTAGAATCTGCTATCCGCCCAGTCTTGATTGTGCCATTTTTCTTCCGGGCTAAACGTTGGTTCTAGTGAAATGAACGAGTGTACCAAAAAACCTCCCGATTTTTATTATTAGAAACAATTGAGATAATCTTTGTGTTCTTTATCCTAGAAAGGCATCTTTACTTACACTAGTCTATCTTTTGACGTTTTTCATACCAACTGTTTTAACACTGATAGTGTTGATATATGTATTACCAATTTTTGGTCTCCGGTTTTTTAAATATTGTAGAGTCTCTTTAAGTGCAGTTTTAATGTATTGGTTCATCTTTTCACACCCACAGTTCAATAATATGCACATATTTATATCAGCAGGAGGCACCGACCTTGTTTGGCGCCTTTTAAACTAAAACCCAATAAATGCGTTGACCAGAATCTACAGTCTCTCAGAATGGGCGTCGCAAATGGTTTTGTCAGATAACAACATCTTAATACTGACTAAACACTCGACATAAAACAATATTTGTATCAAGTTATTGCATAAAGGACGCGCACAATAGCTAATTCTTTGATCTTAAGAGTCCTAATGGCTATGTAGCTTAGAATATACACTAGCGAGTAAAAATCAACAAGGGAAGGCGGTATTGAAGGAGTCACGAAATTGATTTTCAACACAAGTTTTAAAAGAAACTTTGCAAAAGTCATTTTAATAGGGCGAGACGACAATTTTCTATTCAGAAAAAGCTAGTTTCGTTTGTAACATGGGTAGGTTGAGCATTTGTTTGAATTCCAGCGGGTATTCATAGATATCTTAAAATTGACAAAAGTAGAGAAGTGCGATTATATAAATTATCACCGTGAAACACAATGATATTTTTATAGGACGGAAAATGTTTTAGAAAACTCTTTACAAAAATACAAATAAATATTGAGTTCAATGTACGTATCAACCCCGCAAGAATAATGGATAGAAGAATGGCTACTACGGAATATAAGACAAAACGCACGGGTGATGAAGATTTCGTACCCTCATCAGCGTCAAAGACAAGGCGATCTAAAGAGTCTTGGGAGGTCTGCCTCTTCTGATCTCTGAGTCGCTGCATGGGTCAATCAAAAGCTTTGCTCGTGGGAATTCAGTATTCATCACAGCGACTTATACCTCTGCATTTCTTTGTTCTGGAATGCAGTTAAATCGAGTCATTGCCATCACACAGATCAATGACACTTAAAAAGTGACATTTCATTTGTTAAAAGCAGTATTGTGAGATACGGTGTAGGCGAATGATTAAATGAAAGAAGAGAAAAAAATCTAAGTACAACATCCTTGGAAGAAGACCGTCTTCTGTGAAGAATTGAAATCTACTTGCATAACTGCAAATCTGATTATATTTAACAGAAAAAATTGGCTCGAATACAATTTTCAAAAATGTGTTATAATACATTCATTTATATGAATGATAACTTTGCTTCTATTTCTTAATAGTTAAGATTATGATATCATGGATGTATATATCAATTGATATCCATCCTCTAGGTGGATGCTGATTCAATTGAGCCATCTTGCGATCAGTACTTGGTTCCGATAAGGACATATGCAAGGGTATTGCCTTCACCTATGTATAAAAACTAGATACATGTATTTTAAAAGATAAATTTTCTAGATAATTTCCTAAATAATCGTAAACACCTGTACTTAGCAAGTAGCAACTCTTTATCTTTATCGAGAGTTCGATTGAAGTTCCTCTGTTTATTGGCATATACTTGCTGTATTTCAAATTGTCAACTAAACGAACCACATTCTTGAGAAAATGACGCGTCGACTAGATACATCAAGGGAAGCTAGCACTTTCTGGCTCAAATAACGTGTTAAAATATTGAGAATTCCTTTTTGCAGATCTATCAAACGCTTAGAGAGTGTTTAAGAGCAATCGCAAGTAAATGGTGGTGTGAAGGATAAAAAGACACGTAATGCAATTTAAACCGATGCGCTAAAACGTTTACATCTGTAAAAAATCACCTCACATTTCAACTGTAATGAGAGGTCAATGGCAAACGCTGACAGTCATTCGAGAAATACGTTAAAATGTTGTCACGAAAATTCTGAACGTGTGATACCAGTTACGAAACACGCTAATGCACTAGCTGATCTCTGATGAGAAACGCGATACTCTTACGAGACCTTTAGACGCGTATGCAATACAGTGTAACCTGACTCAGTGACCCACTTGATTAAAGGACAACCTGTCTAATGTGATCTAAATGTGTGGTTCCCAAAATGGATTTTGATATATATAGATAACCTGAATTACGAGACCACCGATCATATGACTCCCCCCCCCCTTCCGTTCGACGGTCTCTTAAAACAATTTAGACTGTATATACAACATATTGTGTAGGTTCTAATTTGAATTACTCAATTTTTCATGCCCAGCGGGCTACAATACAAGTGCACTTCTGAAACCGAGAAAAATGCGTTGAAATCTTTATTATTTTTTCGATAGGTTATACTCTGGGGATTATTCATATTCGTCGATGCAAAGAACGCCTCGTATCAAAGACCATGGGATGTTAGATATCCTTCGTTGTCGAGAATAGGCTCCTGAGCATAGGCATGAAAAGATCACATCTCAATCAGTTCTGCAGTCCGCCATCATTATATATTTTAACATATCTAGAGACACCCAACAATGAAAGGCATTGGTACGTCATATCAAAAAGCCAATGAAACCAAGCTGTTTGTGACGTCATTATCATTAAGCAGTTACAATTGGTTTTGCTATCGTCACAGCATTTCACGATGTACAAAAACGTATAAATTTATATATTAAAAACCGGGGAAAGCAAAAAACTTTAAAAAAAACTATCAATGATATAAACTTTCGTTTCGGTATCTCTCAACTACTCATGATATCAAACCTAGAGCAAAGCACTTAAACAACGGTAGGATAACACTGTTAATTTTTTATTTAGGATTTCGTATCAAATAGTAAAAAGCTAAATTTCGCCTAAACATAAAATTCTACACCGCAAAGTTCTTGGCTTAGGGCAAAGTAAAACACAAACAACTAAAAAAATATCAATGATATAAACTTTCGTTTCGATATCTCTCAACTACTCATGATATCAAACCTGGAGCAAAGCACTTAAACAACGGTCTCCATCACATGAACATGGGAATTCATGTCCAAATTTAAAGCGTTACTTGATATTAAAAGGTGAAATCTGCATATATTCGGACCCCCCCCCCCAAAAAAAAAAAACCAAAACAACC
>JACSZP010019259.1:0-28367 GCA_016161895.1 Pinna nobilis
TTCCGCATAGTTTCAGTTTTGCTGAAACCACATTTTTCATCCTGTGTGCTATTCTTGAGTTGGACGTTAAACAACAATATATAACATCCATACACCCAGTGCAGCTATCATTGTCGTAACAAGCTGAATACCGGTGTTTTAAAAGGGATGTAATCACAGATAATATATATATCGTTACTCTTCAAACGAAGCATCGAAAAGGTGTATAAATGATTTTCCATTAACTTAAAATGTATCATGTTCATACTTTTTGGATTTACCTGGGGTCTCACCAAAAGTATGACCTCCGGTAAATCCAAAAAGTATGAGCATGATAAATGTGAAATTCTTCAAGTTGATATAGTAAGTCTTCTTCCCTTTAGCTTTGTAAAACTGTATATAGTCGCGCCTCATTAATCCGGACGCCAATAATCCGGATGCTTCACCTTCCGTAAGAAATTTAAAATCATCAAATTGCATGTATAATTATGATAAGTTTGTTTCAGTTATACGGATGCTTCGTTTATCCGGAAAATTGCTCGGGAACGAAAGTGTCCGGAGTACCGAGGCTCCGCTGTACTTGCACATACAATGATTCAGTACACTCCGCATATGATGTAATGAAGTCATATTTTCCGTTCGCTTCCTTCGGAAGTCCTTAAAGCATGTATCTTTAGTTTACTATCAAATGAAAATGTACCAGTAAGAATTTCAAAATGACGATAATCGGGAGTAAAGCTATTGGGCAACAAACTAATCTTTATTTGTGAACCGATATAAAGTCCCAATAGGTAGAATCAGGGGAGCCGTATTCATCGAGCAGAAATCATGGCTATAGGATCTTGAAGAGGAAATAGAGCTCTGCAGTGAAGGCCCATTCTGTAAGTAGTTCTCACGCTGGGTGGTCATGTCATTTGGAAAAGACCAAAGTAGGTAAGATCGTAGGGGGAAAGTCTCGATTACGACTTCCGGGGAAGACCTCTCTCTTTAGCATTGCCTTCCGCATAATTTAGGTCTTTAAATAACAACAAACCAGGCATATGTGCTTGTACTTCAACGCTGCGACTCTATAATTAAAGTGTTCAACTTCTGGACCCAGTTGCACAATGCATTGTCATGTTAACTTGAAGTTAGTCACAAATTACGTGTTTAAGTTTCAGCTTGTAATTTGCTAACGTTATGGTTTGACGCTATTTGAGAATTGTTTACTTAGTTAATTACGAGTTTAACTAATAACAAATGTATTTCAGAATTACCACAACCTCAAATTTAACCACCAGTACGTTCATAGTTAAATTTAACAACGAGTTAAATTATTGTGCAGCTGGGTCCTGATCACGAGGTTGTGAGTTTGATCCACGCCATGCTACGGATAGTTTTCCCCATTTTTCAGATGAGACATAAAAAGGAGAGGTCCCGTGTCGCAGTAGGTATCGGCTTGTTAAAGAATCCTCCCTGCTTAATGGTCATAAATGCCGAATATAGGCCAAATCTTTCGCACTTCACCGTCATTGTCGCCATCTCATTATAAGTAAAATATTCCTGAGTATTACGTTAAACAATGGGTCAACAACACTGGGTCTAAAATACGAAAAAATTAAAGCGGAACAACGGCGGTTCTCTCATCAAAGAAGGTGGGGTGTATCTTTAAATAGCTACACCGGTAACAAACCCATGACATTCTTATTTAATTCCCAACACTGTTACAACGACATCTCAATATTTGGTAGTACGTTAAACGACAATACAACTACACTTTATTTATCATAATCTAAGAGAAAAAAATTGTTTATCACCTGTGTGATTGGTCGTATGACATAGCACAGATGGTTAATCGATAATTTTGCACGTTGTCTTTCAAGCGCTATTTATAATGTATGCACCAAAACGTAACATTTCATCGATGTCAACTGCATGTGATATAGATATGACACAATGATATGTTGCCGTGTCTTCTTCACAAAAGCTGTTGAACCTGGATTACTTGATATACTAAGGATCTATAAGTGTACCTTCCAAGGAGTTCTAAGTTTGAGGATGGCGTTTTATATAAAATAGACATACATTTTGCATTCGCGTTATTTTCAGGAAACATGTACGCCAGAGACTAACTCAGATCGGCAAGTGTCAAAGAAATGGAGTTTGTTCGTATAAATCTAAGAGGAGCGGTCTTTAAGACGAGATATACGATATTTAAGAAGATAATCGAATCTATGACGGCAGAGCACGAGAGTGACCGGACCTACAGCGAGGATGAAAAAGAATATTTTTTCGACAGAGACCCAAGAATGTTCAATTCGGTTTTAGATTATCATATCTACGGTTCCTTTCATCTCCCCCCGGATATGTGTGCTGTGCAATCTCGACAAGAATTGCTATTCTGGGGTATCGACGAATCTCAAGTGCAAAAATGTTGCCTGAAATACTTGTACGATGACGATTTGGATACTTACAAACACCTGGAAGCCATTAACACGTGGAAGAGGAAGAAGGTTTCATGCAAAATAGGACCGAAGCAGAAAGCATGTACAGAGGATGCTTGGATGATATTTGACCACAGGAAAAGGATATGGAGTATTTGTGACAACCCGGAAAAATCATTTGCGGGAAAGGTGTGTATATGTTTCCGGAAATCTTTCAAATTTCTTGAAAATACCAAGTTGCAAAGTTTATCGCATTGTAACAAGTAATAGTATATAGTAACTTAGAGTGAAACTCGGTTTCACCTAGGGATCATTGACTCTTTTAAAAATGAATCTTGCGATAAAAATCCGTCTTTTATTAAGTCGTAATTGCGTGAAATTTAGCTTACGATAATTTGGCATTTGTAACTTAAAGTCAATAGGTATTGTCACAATCGATCATATATATTTCATGAATTATTCATATATTTCATCAAAAGTAACCTGCTTTATCGTAATATGTACAAAAAATGATAAACTGAAAAATTACGCGCTTATGACAACGATCGAATGATTTTAAGCATTTTTGTACCCCCGTCGTGAGACGTATTATGTAGGGCGTTGTCAGTCCGTTCGCCCGTCCGCCGTCACAGTTTTCCGGACTTTTCTTTTCGGTATTTACGCAGACGTCGTGTTGAAACTTGGACACCATCTTCCTCTCATAAAGTCACAGATAAGGTTTGATCTTCGGCAGGTTCGAGTCACCTTGACCTACTTACTGTATAAGAGTATTTCAAACAGTGTTCCTGACTTTCTTCCGCTACGGATACAGATAAGATGGTGACATTTAGACACTGCCTTCCTCTTGTGGATTTACTGCAATTTCAGTGAGCTCGGGTCACCGTGACCTACTTTACAGATAAGAGTAGAATGAATTGGTTGACTTATAACCTCAAAATGACAATTTCCTAGTCTGTTCTCTTTTGACTAAACCTTGACCTCTGAAATGGTTCGGACGGAATCGAACTGGAATAATTTTGAAAGTCATTCTGCGCTATTTGACACTTTTCTGCGCGCTATCTATGTAACCTGGTATAAAATACAACTATTTGTTTATACGTCGTAATCAATCATCTGTAAACAAAAATATAGGTTTTGATTCATTTTATGTTTCACTGGATAAATAAAAATGATTTATATTACATGTACAGGAGATACATACATGTACTGGTATTACTAGGTATGATTTGTTTACCATTTCACAATTCGACAGATGTAATTGCTCCATATATATCATCCATATCAAGATATACGAACATGTTCTTTGATCCGGTTATGTAATCTACATGTAATTGATATCCAGTTATAAAAATTTTGAAATCGTTTAACATAAAAAACAAACATTGCTATGACTAATGGAGTCTTTTTGTGACACAAATTCATAATCTGCATAATTATTCCGTGTGCATATTTATCAGGAAAGCGATCGACTATTATATGTTTGTTATTGTATTGTTGTTTAACGTCCCACTCAAGAATATTAAACTCATATGGAGACGTCACCGTGTGCCGGTGAAGGGCGACACATTTTGCCTATGCTCGGCACTGCTGGCCGTAGAACAGGGAGGGTTCTTTAACGTGCCAACACCTACTGTGACACGGGGCCTCATCCGAAAGACAGGGACAGCCACGCGTGGAGTGTCGTTGCGGGATTTGAACCCCGGACCCTTTGATTCGAAGTCAAACACGCTAACCAGTCGTCCACGGAGTCTCCATTGCGTGTTTGTAAGTTATAAAAACGTGCCATATTGTTATAATATGATCAAAAGTTCATTTGTTTCTGTCGCTTTGTTAATGTTATGCTGTTTGAGCAATACCATCACTGGGTATTAACAGATTAAAGTAGGGTATATTTGGGGAGGGGGGTTCTGACCGTCAGAGCTACTTCTGGAAGGTTTGCATTTTTCTTTTCGCACACAAGCTTAGTCTTAACAAAAATACAGTAGTGTCGAGGACTAGACTCAAACTGGTAACCTATTGCTTGCTACGCCGAGAGCGACTGACTTTATGTTATATCTAATATCATTGACATTGTATTTAGACAAACATTGATAGCAATATCTGAATATTGGTTATTTAGAAAAAAGTCATTTTGGGAACAATGCATTTTGGTCACATAAGACAGGTAGTCCTTTAATTAAGAGTCGATAAGGCAGGTTAGACTATATTTGTTGTGCAATTTTGCTCGTGTCTGAAAAATATGATGACTTAAATACGAAGTACAATTGAAAAAAAAATAAAAACTGGAAAACATATAAACATGTCATTCTTCACTTTACTGTTGGGAAATTATCAGCCCATTAAACGTATTAAAGTAGAGAAAGTCGCGTCACGTAGAAATTACTTTTGTAGATTATGGAGCCAGAGAGACAGAGTCGTTAAACTGATACCTAAGAGTTCATGTTATATGATAAAATGTTAAAGAGTACATTGCCGTTATTTTCCACACCTCCATCGTTTAAGGCGTCAGATTGACAATGTAATGATATTTAACAATTAAACACCTGGAAGAGAAATAGATTGTATGCAAAGAAAAGAGGTTTAATTGAACATAAATCAATAAACTATTTAACAGAATACCCTCACTAGATTGATGACGTATGCACTCTAGCTATAGGGATACTCTGGAGATTTCTTATGCCTTTTAGAGTAACAAATGGTCTACTTGTTTCTAATTGCAATCTAGTGTAATATAGGCTAGCTGTTTGAAGTTTGCAATGTCATAAATTTATTAACAGCTGTTGCACTGATGTTTATCACTAATGACGATTTCGCTGTAAAACGTTTGTAGTTTGGAACAGATCACCAATAAATGCATCTACTTTGTCATATAGAACCCGAGTTTAATCCATTTTACATATAAAGCTTGAGTAATAATGAAATAGCGATAGAATGAACTGAAGTAACCTGTTTGTTTTTGTACAAACACATGATGGTATCCTTATATGTTTAGAGATATAGACAGGTACATGCACAACGTAATAGGTATTGTTCATCATAATTATCTAAAACAGAAAATGTTGAATCCCATAGAGTGACTTCTGAATTCCTCGACCTTTTAATGATTCGGATAAATTGAAGCTTTTTGAAATGTATTAGTATGGAAAACACCTGATAAATAGTCGAACCAATATAATGAAACCGAGAGAGGTTTTTTTATTCTCTCATATGAACAAGGTTTTCAAAATAACAGGGTTAAAATAGTGATAAGTAATAAAGCTGGGATATTAAAATCATATCAAGTTAACAGATATTTCAATATACCAGGATTCACTATAAATGCGTTCCACTGTATTTTCTGTTAAATTCCATTTATTTTAGATACATTATACAGGCATTAAATGATAAATTATAGGCTACCAGCGAAGTAGTGTTAATATAGGAAAATCTAATTC
Source organism: Pinna nobilis (assembly GCA_016161895.1). NCBI lineage: Eukaryota > Metazoa > Mollusca > Bivalvia > Pterioida > Pinnidae > Pinna > Pinna nobilis. The sequence continues at coordinate 5,837 of JACSZP010019259.1, forward strand.
CAGCATGACAACAGCGGATATAACCGTTTATCTCATGATATTATACTTTGTTATAAGTGTATGTTACATTGAATCATTTTACCTACGCTTATAGACTAGATTATAAAGAATTTATGGCCATACGCATTACAAGCTGTCAAACTTGAAACATATTTAGTGATGTAATCAATTGTTTATATTTGCATTAATGACTCAAGCAACAAATACTTTTCAGTGAACAGTTAGGAAGAAAAAAATATAATAGCACCCTAAATCTTCGTTTTTCTTCTTACTAGTCTTTGTAATTTCTAAGTTTTCAAGCCTCCATAGTGCTTTGGATGCCATATAGCTATAGTATATAGTACATGTGCAATAAACATTGCAATGAAGAGTTGTTGCTGTTGCTGTGGTGTTACTTAACGCTAAACTCAAGAATATGCAACTTGTATGGAGACGTCGCCGTCTGCCAGTGAAGGACTACAGTTTGGCATATGCTCAGCACTCAGATTTTGAGTATTGAGGGTTCTTTGCTATGCCAATACCCATTATGACACGGAGCCATCATATCCACTGTCTCATCAGAAGAACAGAAAAAACTAGTTGTCTCCGCCTAGCGGATTTCGTATCACGACCTTGCAATCTGACGTCGAACACTCTAAGATGGATGTACGACGGCAAAGAAAAAGCGGCTATTTGGTTGACCAGTTTCAAATATGATGGTAGAATAAACGACACAATAAAAAAAATTCGGGTGCGTAATGTTGTTGTTGTTGTTGCGTTTTTGTTTAACGTCCCACTCAAGAATATTTCACTCATATGGAGACGTCACNNAACCCCGGACCCCTCGGCTCGAAGTCGAACACGCTAACCATTCGGCCACGGAGGCCTGGTGCGTAATGTAAAACATTATCTAACTCTGTTAATTTCTAACTCTGTAATTGCTTATCCAAAACCTTTGCTTTTTCTTGCTTTCTGTTTATGGCTATGGTGTAACGCACTAATACTGTCAAAATGCAACGTATTGTATCGGCGGCCCATAATTAAAAACTAACGAAACCTGAATTAAATTGCCGCTCACTTTATGTTAGTAGACCCAGAATTTTACGATTGGATTTTCAATTAAAATGACAGAAATATATGGCTACTCAATAGTCTGACGAAATGTACCTTCTATTGCAAATAAGGTAACGGGAGATATTCTCATAAAACGGCGTTAGATTGGTTAACTCAGCAGCATATCGGCTAAAACGCTTTCATGTATGATTGAAATTCCATCTCGATTTCCATTCTATCTATCCATTGTTTATGGTTTTACAGGTTCACGCTGCTTCCAGTCGTACGCGGTTGACTGCCCTATCATACCTCTTTTAGCTTCACTCCTATAGTAAGGCAGGTTTGGAATAGAAACAGATCTATTTACCTGCGATAACAGACGAATAGCTGTGTAACTTTCTTTTTTGTTTTGTTTTCTTTTGTTTATTGAGGATGTATGTTTGTACAAAGGAGAACATTCCACGCCTGATATTCATGCAAAACTCTTATTAATTTAATGCGAAATATACGATAATTGGCTGATAACAATAAAGCATGATATCAGATGATTTTCATGCAAAAATTTAAATCACATAATTTTCATACAGATAAGATATTTGAAATTATCATGGAATAAAATTGTGAATATTTTTAATGTTATTACAATGATAAAACGATAAAACTACCATTAGATTATTACTGAAAACATTGTTATGAAGCTGGTTAATGTAGCTTGCAGTAGAGACATAAACATGATATAATCTGCAGTTGAACTGGACACAAAATTAGGGAAATTATAATTTATATCAGCATGAAATGTAAGAGAGGTTGCTGTGGCCTAGTGGACAGCGTGTTCGACTTCGAAAAAGGTCTGAGGTTCGTTCCCGAGTCACGTCGCGGTTGGCTGTCCCGCCTTGCAGGTGAGACCTTAAAAACCGATCACAGTAGGTATTGGAGGGTTAAATAACGCTTCCTACTTTACGGCCATCATTGCGGGCATAAGCAGAATTTGTCGCCTTTTAGTGGCACACGTTGAAGTTTTCGTTTATGTGAAATAAAGGGACTTTAAACAACTATACATCCAACCCCGAAACTTATTTTAAGAAGGATTCCTCGTGCACTTTCGCTGCATAATTGCACGAAAATAAAGCTACGGAAAAAGAGAGAGATAACCAGTAAAATAACCGAAATGAATTTATTTACTTTTTCCATTTGTTTATTTTTACTGTGATCATATACGGTAGGGGTTATTATTTTTTCATCAGTGTCACTGTATCCTTCATTGGTACCGTGTATTCTCAATATTTTCCGTTATATTTCAGATGTGGGTGGCCTTCATCATGCTGAATACTATCATATCTGTAGTGGTGTACGGATTAAATACAACATTACGGTTTAGATCACCGAGAGACCCCGAAACGATTCCGAATATTACACTAGACAATGAAAAGATGATGATGTTCCTACATACAGAAAATTCATTAACATGTGAAGTTCTGGATATAGTATCGAACGGAATCTTATTCATCGACCTAGTCATTCGAATCATTGTTTGTCCCAACAAGAGACATTTCCTAATTTCTTTTGGAACGGTCTGCGAATTAATTGCAATAGTGACTGTGATTTTCAACCTTGTTGCAGATCGCAATCCGCAGATTCATTCCAATGCTGCTGTATCTAGTATCTTTTTGTTTATTGGTGTATTGTACTCCACCAGGGTAATTCGTGTCCTTCGAGTTGTCGGGCTCTTCAAGGAAGTAAAGATCCTCTATCTCTGTATCTGCCTAAGCTTCAAAGTACTATTACTTCTTATTGTAACCTTCCTGTCGTTCGCCTTGATATTTGGAGCAGCAATGTTCTGGGCGGAATTCCAATACTCAGACATGTTTTATAACTACTTTATCAGTGTGTGGTGGGCTATTGTTACCATGACTACTGTTGGCTATGGAGAATACTACCCAACCACGCTTCCGGGATATATTGTTGGAGTTGTCACGGCTCTTTTTGGACTTATGATTTTAGCCATTCCAGTAGCTATATTATCGTCCACTTTCAATACATACTACAGTTGTCACAAATATCAAGAGAGACATAATGAGACTGATAGGTGTGATACTACAGCCAAGCCTAAAGAAATTATAAGCTGAATGGTATATGCAAAATAAGATTTCCAAGGTAGGGGTATAAGGTTGATTTATCTTTGAGTTGTATTAACGATGAGCGTTAGACCATAAGCAAGTTTATCTTCTCGGTTATCTCCCTTGTTCTACAATGTGAGATCATTTGGATAAGAGGACCAGTCCATATTGTATTCAGGAATTTATTAAGATAAGAGGGATAGCGTAAACAAACCTAATGGATTGTTTAACTGCTTCCTCTTCCTGAATTATGGTTTGTATGACAGGGAACCCAGTCCAATCTAGTTAGGAGCTACATGAAGGGTAAAAGTTGCCTCAAGACTCCTTAACAGTTGAACCCTGATACATGTATATTATAATCCCGCTTACCTTTAAATGATTTTGTCTTGCTAAATTACGTTTTACTTGTTTAGCCTACTTTTTTAAAAACCTATTTTTATGAATATTTTTTTGTTTATTTGAAAGGGGAAAATCATTCTCATTTGATTTCAATATATATCCGATGTCAACTGTGTTTTGTATCAGTTTGCCTTGACAGAAGGGTTGGTACAATCCGTGTATATACTATATATAGGGTACATGCGATACGTTGACTAAGTTGTCTACATTGTTATATCAGTTTGCAAGGTAGATTTTTCCGTCTTATCTACCTGTAGACACCACATTATCCGTAATTTCATTAATTCCATCAAAACAGCTTCTCCATAATGGTTTAATTCGAGGACTACTATACATGTAGTAATTTCTTTTATTTTTTCTAGTCTAACGTATGCGATGTCATTCTTATCCTGTGGTATATTTTAAACAAAATTCATATCATTTTACACTCTCTTACCAACAATACTGGTATCAACCTCAAGGTATTCCTAACTGTGTTCTTTTGCTGTATGCGTAGGGAGACGTATATTTATTTTATTCCCATTCAGTTCATGCAGAATGTCATGAATATTCTGCATATCAAAGTAGGCATATTTGAATTGGCAATTTGAAGTCAACGACAATGGAATATACTCCATGAGAGAAGTCGTACCATTGAACCCTTATGTTTTAATCGTTTTACACCCTCTACGGCCAATAATACTCGCATCAACCTCAAGATGTTAGTTCTATTTTTTCCTTTTGTTTGTTTTTTTTTTGCTCGTAGTGAAAACGCGTAATTATTTTATTCAGAATCATTCAATGTAGTATGTCGCCCATACTCATTTACATTCAGAGTATCAGAATAGACATATTTCAATTAGCGGTTGGCGCAACGACAATGAAGTATATTCCATGATAGAAGCAGTACCGTCACACCTTAATGATGTTTTTGTGTGTCCGTGTATTTGAAAGTGTCTATCTGCACAACAAAATGTCCTGGGAAATTTGGAGATGAAACGCATTCCAGCAAGTGGGCATTGTGCAAACAAAAGCTCTAAGATCGTATAGACAATGATAAATGTTAACATTGATTTTAACATTCTGTTCGCTCAATTTACTATAATCTATATAAAATCCATCAATTTGTTTGTTTGCTCATTCATCTAATTGTTCATTCATTTATGTTATTATAAATCCGGTTACTTTAACAAGTACATGTGTTTTTGCGGAGTTTTAGTACGAACATGTTTATGTTTAATGAGCTAAAAATATATGAGTTGCTAAGAGGACTTGAGTTACTAAAGTAAAAAGTACCTCTATTAATACCAAGGAATAGTATATAACATGTTGGTTTATCATTGATGAACGCCACACTCAATAGTCTTTCTATTGTAAGTATACTTAACACTGAGACCGCCGTGGCCTAGTGGTAAGCGTGTTCTATTTCTGATTGTGAGGTTCAGGGTTCGAGCACGAGCCAAAGTAGGTGTAGGTACCTTTAAGAACTCTCCCGGCTCTACGGCCATAAGTACCGAGCATAGGCAAAATGTGTCGCCCTTCACAGTTACACGGTGACGTGTCAATATAAGTGAAATATACTAGAGTGGGACAGCAAACAACAATTCAACCACCCGACTTAACACAGAGCTTTGTTATTGGTGTCTCAATGAAGAAGGGATACAGCCTGCGCTACTACCTCGGACACCTGTGATCAGCAGTCACCTTGTGACGTGACCCTTAACGACACCCGGCAACACAATACAGACTAACCTGCCTCAGGGATCCAATAACTTAAAGGACTTCCTGTCTTCTATGACCTAAATGTATGTTTCCCAAATGGGGCTTTATGTATAAAACACCTGAATTATCAGAATACCTGTCATATGTGACCATTTTTGCTTCTTCCCTTCAGCGTTCTTTTGAAACAGGTAAGACTGTACATACAAACTTATTTATAACGTTTTCCCTTCTTTGCAATTAAAACGAATCAATTATTTCTGATAAACTTAGTTCAAGGAAACATTATTGCTTATCAACAATAAAGTGCCAATATCCTAGTTTCAGTTTGTTTATTGGTTAATGACAACCTGAATGTCAATAACTGCCAGTGCATTTTAATCAACAGAATATTTATTAGACAGGAGTTCCCGCTTTTGTTCTTTCTTTTTTTTTTTTTTTTTTTTTGTTCACTTCGTGTTTATTATACAGGACAAAATGTTTGTTTATTAATGAAGGAACAGGTGTTGCGATAAGTTAATGATGTAACATTTCCTGATCGATGTACCAAACACCTTTGCAATATAAGTTAGAGCCTCATTAACTCGGGATCTTTTCCCCAAGGGAACTTGTCCGAATAAATCAAGCGTCTAGTTTATTGCAACGTAACTTTTTAAATGTCAAATAAAATAATGAAATTTTTATTCATAGTTTACGTTCGGAAAGTGATAATTGGTAAACGGATTTATGAGGCTCGACTTCACCATTATCAAAGCTTTCTGTTGATGCTAAAATTATTCAGAGTTTTTGCAAAATACAGTTTGGTTTACCTGAAGATAAAGTCAGAAAAGACATTGAAAATATAATTTTACTGCATTCGGCGTTAGATCGTCAATGATCAATATTGATACATAGAGATGGTTTTGTTTAGGTTGCTTTCAACTAAGATATAAAAAAGTTGCAGTCATTCCAAATGTTTCATGCGATCGGCGGTCAAAGAAAGTATAAAATGTGTCATCAATACACTGTTCCCATAAACTTACTAATGTTGCAGGGTTTTAATATCAATTCTCTATTTCATCTATTAAATTATCTGGTTAAAATTTTTACTGTTTTCGTAGAAAACCCCTGGGCGCAGACATTTATGCGTTTACTTCACAACATTTTGAAATTAATATTCATAACCATGCCAATACAGTAGATCATCATGTACACCAAATTCGGACACAAAACTGTCTCTTTCAGTGCTGAAATATTAAACATATATTTACATTCTCTCCTACTCACTCTGTGTTAAGATATCTTGCTGCCACACTACCGCGCTTCATTAAAAATGCCCCTATAGCAGTTTCCGATATAAAACGATAAACGCAATAAAAATGCAATTCAAACCCTAAACGATGGAGAAAAAGTTATTACAGCTTTTATTATAATTAGAATAAGAATGAAAGTATTGTAAAGGCAATCCAGGTAATTTTTTTTAAAAGGATTAGACTGTAACGGAACTTGAAATCTTTTCAAATTCGTTTTTTTTTTTAATTAAAACTGACTCAGAACTAGGAATAGTTTGAACCGTTGCAGCGTCGACGAATACACGAATATCACTAGGAGTTTCAGTATTGTGAAAAGCCATAAAGATAAAGATAAAGGAAATGTAATTATCACCATACTTTACATGTTTTATTGTTCACTCTACAGGCATGGTTTATAATTACTCCACTCGACCAGTTGTTTTTTTCCCTTGGTATTTTATCGATGCAATCAAATGATTTGTTAATCTCGTAAAATTCAGTATTCCTGTTCAAATGCATTTGAAATCTGCAATCACAACTGACGGAAATTCAAATTAAATGAAAACAGTTTGAAGAGTCTCAGAGTGACGGTTTTTGTATGTAGACAATTGTCTATTAAGTATGCTTTCAGCAGAATTATCAACACTCTTCAGATTGTTGTATGATAGTTAAAATTAGCAGAGGATCTACAACAAACATTTCTGATTTAACAATCACATTTAAATCTCATTTTTATAAAAAAAAATCACATTAAAAGTTTCTATTTACATATTAGAAAGATAGCATAATATCATGTGAATATCTAATAAGTCACACTAGATGGCGTCCTCTCCAACGGCCAGAGATAGCATAATATCATGTGAATATCTAATAAGTCACTAGATGGCGTCCTCTCCTACGGCCAGAGATAGCATAATATCATGTGAATATCTAATAAGTCACTAGATGGCGTCCTCTCCTACGACCAGAGATAGCATAATATCATGTGAATATCTAATAAGTCACTAGATTGCGTCCTCTCCTACGGCCAGATGTCTTTACCTTTGTAATCCAAAAAGTCGTGGATCACGGTGTAGCAGAACTCGTACTGCTCCTGTGAAAGTAAACGAGACTTGATGATCAATACGAAGATGAAGCTGGCAAGCAAAATGAGGAGCAGGGGATGAAAAAAAATCAGTCATATGAATAGTCCTATCGGATATTGAATACAAACATATTGTCGATACTGTACGCACTCTCAACAGGTTTAATCCTTCCGTCAGAGGTCAATATGTAAAGAAATTATTTTAAGTGTCCTGATATTCCCCATAATTATAAATTTGCATGCTATCATAGATACTGTGTGAGGTTCGACGTAGCACCGTGTATATCGTGTTCGCCTTATCATCGGTTTGCTTTATATGTCCTTCGGATGAGAAAGAAAAATCACAGGTTTCATATCATATCGGATGCCGACACGTGGAAGAACTCTAACTTCTTAGCAACCACATGTGCGGAGCATTGGCCAAATTTATAGCCCTTCATCAGTATACTGTGGTATCTCCACACAAGGGAAATATTCTTGTGTAGGACGTTAAACAATGCAACCCACTTACCCAACACAAAACATTGGACCTAGCATTCTTAAGGTCACTGAATTGCGAAAAAAAAATCAGAACGATCTACAGTCTAACTTGCCTTATTGATATTAATCGCCTAGATTAAGAGGCAAACTAACATATGTTTTCATATTTACATCTTTCCTTGGACAGTCTTTCAAAATAGATCACACTGTATTTGCTGGATAGATATATCATACCTCGTCTTGTAAAAACTCGGGACGTCTCATTTGTAGTTGTCGTGCTGTAAATAGCAAATCTGCTTCTTCAAAGGCTTCTATGTTCTCTAAGACATTGGATATTGTACAAAACAAACCACATTTTGTCGAACCGTCGCTATAAAAGACAAAAAAAAACAAAAAAAGAAATTGTATAAGTAAATATTATCAATTTAACACATAAAAGATACTTTCAACACATAATTATATTGTTTTCTCGATATACAGTCTGTAAAAGCACAGCAGTTTGAAATTGAAATTTATCAAGACTAGGTTTATTAAGTTTGCAAGTGGTTTTCCGCAGTAGTAAAGTTAACACCTTGCATAGCTTTTATTCAATAATCGGTATATTGTATAATTATATACAAACGTATGAAATAGTAACACATTACAATGAATAACAATATTTTGTTCTATCCCAAGTCACGAAGATTCAACCAAGAATCCATTCCGCCCTGCATTAACTGTCTTTCACAGACTTGAAGAACTCCAAACGGTTATCAGAACGAAATATTTAAACGTTTAACTAATCTATACCGAACTACAGCCACACGCGGATATATTTAAACTGAAGGGGAATTAATTTTTCTTTCGATAAATAGGGTTTTCAAAATAACGGGGTTCAACTAGTTATTGAGTAACTTAGTCAGGGAATGGAAATTCATTTCAAATTAAGCGGGATTTCAAAATATCAGGATTCAATATAAATGGATTCCGCTGTATTTCAGTCTCAATAGGTATCAAATTCAAGACTCTGCTATGTCTTAGTTTCATTTCAATATAGCAGGGTATCTGACAGTAAAAAAGAAAACTGGATGAAATGAAGGTCACAGCATCAATCAGTACAACGGATTCATGTTATATAAGTCATTTAATTGCAACACTTACAGACACACCACTGTGATCAATGAGTTGAGATCCGCTTGCTCTTTTCCAACTCGCTGTACGAGGTCAAACAAAAACTTGGGAGAAGGTGGTATACTTTCAGACCATGGCCATGTTGAAGCCTCGAACACTACTAATTGCATTTCGTCCTCGTCTCCCTATAGATAAAATGTCAAAATTTATCCTGAACCAAATGGTTTATCGATGCTGATTTTAAAATAAATGAAAACATTAATTACTTTGTAATGCATTTTCTTTAAAGATAGGCTATAAAACCTCTACATTGCCATGCTCACTTATTGCCATTCCCTCACCAGGGAAAACTAAAAATGTCTTTTCATATCAATACACCAGATTTTGCACAAACTCAGTTGTCGCTATCCCACACAATATTTCAAAGCGAGAGTCCTATTTTCCCCTATCCATATTTCCGATAAAGTAAACAATAAGATAGAACTGGACCCCTGTTTTTCATATCAAAATCTATTAAGATGGAAATCGGGTTTTTTTTTGTGGGTAAGAGGGCAAAACCTATTAAAAATTAACGGGAGGTTTTCTCTGTTAATGAATTTATCAACTGACTTTTTTTTGTCATTCAATGCGGTAAGATACACTCCTTTTCAGAGTTATTGTAATGTTTTTAGCCAATCAGATTTTTTTTCTAGACTAATGAATGGAATGCGTGCCGTTTGTCAATAACGAATACAATGTATCTTATTTCATCTATGAGAATAACGAATACGCGCTTCTTCAACTTGATAAATGTTTTCGTATTCAAAATGCTCAAGGAACAAAAATATCCTCCGTCTTTATTTCCGGCTTGAAAAAAAAAACAAAAAAAGTTTTATTTTCAAAGGAAATTGAAATCAATAAATCATGTGATATCATGTTCGGGATATTGCCCCTGTAATGGATTATTTAATAGTGTGTAATTCCGTCGTATTATGTGGAAATGAGTCATTCAAAAGTGCAGTTTAATTTGGCTTCAGGCATTAAGAAAATCTTGACCTTTTTACCTGAAATGATTGTACATATAAAAAGTACTTACATCCTTGATCAATGTCATTTGTGATTTATTTACACCGTCACTAGTTACTGTGTATAAACAACTAAGTAATAATCCACCGAACCGGAACTCTGAGTCCTCTTCAGGGAGTATACATACGTTCTGCAATTAAGAAACCATAAGGACTATATGTATACAAACAGTAAAACTTCAATAACTCGTATTTCTCGCTCTGTCGAACTCTTCTCAAAGTCCATAATTATTAAGTTAAAAACAAGAGTGTTTTAATATCGTCATTTTGAGGCCTAATTAGCTCATTATTGCGTTGCCGGTCAGCGTGGAGGCGCAGTATACACAAAATAAAAGTTTCTTATTCATAAGGGAAGAGGTTGACATATGCCGCCTGAGAAATATGGTGATAGAATAAAGAAACTCAACAACCGCAGAATTTGAAAAGAATATTAACAAGAGCAAAATTCGCTCAAAAAAGAAGAAATTAATCGGGTTCAAAAGTGTGGAGATTCACGTTGCGGAACATGCGATTATATCGAAGAAGGGGAAAAAATAATTACAAAAACTGGTAAAACATTAAGGGCAAATGCAGCCATGAACTGTAAATCACAAAATTTGATATATTGCGCAACATGCCCAACATGTGGGGGAAATTACATAGGACAAATTGGAAAATTAAACACAAGAGTAAGAGTACAAAAACAAAAAATTGGTGATCCAAGTGTTCGAAATACCCCATTCAGTGAACATTTTGCAAATTGTGGAAAAGGCAAATTCAGATTTTCCCTTTCTTTAAAATGTGGAACAATGAAGAAGTTCTGAGAAAAGCTAAAGAAGACTTTTTTATAAAAATATACAACCCAAAACTTAACAGAAAATAATTGGGTTATACGTAGGCTATACTCTACAGATAAAAATTGCTACCGTGTGACGTCATCATGACGTCATCGAACAATGAACAACTGTTACTGTTAGTAACCTAACAGTTTCCGTCTGAAGAACCACACGATGTAAAGCGCTAACCGAATAGATATACATTAAGGTAAATTGTAATGTTCTAAAATTTATTGAACATATATACATGTATATGTTATATATATTTATATGCTTTATTCTATTAGCTGTTCCGGTCAATATTTTCGTATATTTGCCCGGAGTCAAGGTCAACAGGCCGATGCATTATATGTAACATTACAATGCCGTTATATGCCATAACTGACCCTGTTATAAATAGCTGGGGTGCGTTCAATGTTTTAGCAGCTAGGACCCGATGTGCATAGCTGACGGCATAGCCGCATTGTTGAATGACGTCACCTACACACATCGGCTGGTAGCGGCTATGTCATTGAACACATCCCTGTTGTTTATGTTCCATTTGAAATTTGAGTTTCAGATCATTCACGGTAGATTCGGTATAATATAACTAATATTTCATGGCTCTTCGGGCAATATGGGAGTTAATGGAATGTTCAGTCACCCAAAAATATGTATGTGGACATCAGCTTCGCTTCTATTCAGTGTAAGCGTTCAAGGTCGGATTATTATTGTGGATGACAAATGATGAATTATCTATATTTTGCATGATAATTTCTATTTCTTGGTTGAAAGTTTCAGATTTACCAGCAGAAACCGTTTTGCATAAGTCAGTGTCCGCATTTACAACAGAGATCAAAGAAAATGTGCCAAAGAACGTCTAAAATCCCGACCTATCAATTATTCCCTGGCATTGAAGTATTTTTCACTTTCGTTTTTTCTCTCTGATCATCAAAAATCTTCAAAGATGATATAAAACTATATGATTTTAAGGAAATCCTTAGATCAATCATCTCAACTTGTTCTTTATAGTGAGAGAGAAAACAAATTTTAGATTTAAGATTAGGGCTGAAGCAGCAGTAGTAATCCTTCTTTATGTTCTGTAAGAACTGACGGTGTATTTCAAACAAATAATGTGTATTTTAAGTACTAATACTTGGTGATTCAATGACATTTCAATGTTATAACAAAGGAAAAATATACATGTACGTGTATTGATATTTATTAATCCTACCTCTTTATTTGGCTCGAGAATAACAACAATGGACGATTTCTGCTCGTACACTAGACTCCAGAAATCCTGCACAGTGTGTGGAAGAGGGTACTGCGTGGTCAGAAATGCCGTTGAAGCTTTAAGACTCTGTGATCAGAATGAATCCATCGATAACAAAAACAATATTAGATCAGTAGTCTTTATGACGGTGGTCTTCTACATGAAAATTAAGGACATTATATCTTATTCTTCTTAAGTAACCAATAACTCTTGGTTTTTATAAAACAGATCAACAACCCTTATTCGATATGATTTAAATTTCATCCAATAATCCCATTAAGACTATGCGAGTATATCTTATTTGTTCAAAAAGATCAGTCCAGTCGTTCTTGTATTTGTGTCTATTTGTCCTTGTCATTCAGCTCTTCTATTTAATATGCAGTCAAACTTCTGTAGGTTCTGTAGGAGAGTTGTTGTTTTGGAAAAAAATCTGCCTAGTTTCTCCATAACATTCTTTTATTATTCAATAAGGCAGTTGCTCATAAAATAACGATCAAAATATTCTCAGCGAACCGAGGCATGAAGGAATCTTTGAAAAGTTATGTGATAAATAAAATCTATCACAACTTTTCACAGGGACATGAAAACATCAACCGTGTGTCAAGATTTGAAGTCAATGACAAGGCTTGGCCAGTTGTGGATGTTGCAAATATTTGACACGAGGGGGGTATTTTCCTGTTCCTGTACAGATTGGAAATTGATTATTTTTCTCTCATCCCCTCATAACGCATTTTTAAAAGCATAAATAGAACTCTATGTAAAACTTGTTTATTCAAGTGGACACATTATGTCAAAGGTAGATCAACTTTATGCCATGTAACATCAGAGGGTCGATCAAAGCACGCGGGGATGTCTCAGAACGGGTAGATATAAGATTGTTTCTGTCAAGGTGATGAAAAATTATGTAATGAGGACACATACCACTAATACCTTTCAACAAATTGAACTAAAATTAGAAAAACATTATGACAAAATTTGTGAGTCTCGATCAGTGATGTCTCGTTAGCCGGACACATTTGTCCCCAAGTAGTTCGCCCGGATTAACGGATCGTCCGGATTACCGGGGCAAGCCTCAAACCAAGAGTAACTTCCCCTGTTCATATGATTCCTTTACATTATAATGTTATTTGATTGCAAAAGTTTATATCTAAATAAGAAAAGAAAATTAGATAAAAATAGTAGAAAGAAAAAAAGGCGTTTAAAAACGAAAAATTGGTATAACGAGGAAAGAAAACATTTGATCGAAGACAAAGAATAAGTACAAAATCTCCAACACATAGATGTCATTATTTATGAAGTCCGTAAAGATCGAATGAATGTATGTACATGTATATATGTATTATAGGCATAGTGGTACTCACTGGGATTTTCACAGCATTCACGTAATCGGTGCTGTCCTTCGGATACGACTCAAGTCGAACTCTGTACCGCTCATCTACAAATATTGTATAACAAGTTATTCAAAGGAACAAAAATGAATAAATTGAAAAGGGTGAAATAAATTGCTTTCTTTTATCCCGATTCAAAACAATTGCTGCATTTTGCTGATTTCGCAAGGTTTGATAGTCAAAGAAATACGTATAACATTTCCGAAACGGGCCATGAAGTTATTATTGAGATTTGCCGTAAAAATTGGATACAATGATATGGAAAGAGTGTGACATGTCATTCAAAAGTTATAACAATGGCAACCAACAGACAGACAATGCTATTCCTACAGACAGATACATAAATAGACAAAGTAAATGTTGTACGTCTAGAATTTATTTCCAGCAGAAGAAAGACCTCTCAGCAACCCAATGTGTTTCAACAAATTCTTAAGGCTTATCTAAATTCAGGAATTGTGTGCTTCTGATCAGGCCTTAGCCATTGTAGTCATAATCGTTTGCACTTTATCAGGGATAACGAGATATCATCAAAAGTACCTGGTAATGCACTTAAACATCTATTTTTTGACTTGTTCTTCGGTGAAGTTGCTTCATTTAAACTGTTGTCATCCAGTACTGGTCGAATGCTGTTCAAGATCTTCAACAATAACATAAAACTCAAGGTAAAGTAAAGGTAAAAAAAATTTGCAAGTTGTTTAACAAAGCAATGCTATCGTAGCCTACATCGATCAGTCACCCTTTCAGATGCGAAAAAGAATTATTGCAATGCACGCTAATGGTATAATCATGTTACATGTATAAGATTATAACCTGAAAATCAAAGTGCATAACCCAAGGATTGTCTTTAAAAGATTTTAATGCAATGAGCATTTACCACAAATGTAGTCATATGATTTTTTTTTATTGTGGTTTCAAGATGCATAGGTTTCGTCTACATACTCAAACGGAATTTTTTGAATGTACGGCCTGTAAGGAAAAATTGTTTCATATGACGCCTCATCGATTCAGTAGAATTTCATTGTTAATGAATTGCAGATTTCTACCTAATATGTACATTCAACATTTCTCGGTGAGTTTTGAATGCTATCTGAAAAATTGCAAACCATTCTAATGTATTCAATGTACAACAACATTGGAGTCTTGTGGAGGGGAAATAAATTCAGATAAGAATTTTCAAAGGATTTTTTGAAACCATTGGTATTTATCGGAATAATCAAAAAATAATAATTTACGAAACATTCTCAATGCATTTGATGTATAGCTACACTGGAGTCACCCGAATGGGGAAATAAACTTTAAAAAAAAGAATTTTAAAAATACTTTTTAACCGCACCATTGCTACTTAAATAATGTATTATATCTTATTATATATTCAGTGACACTAACATGGTTAATAAATCCGGACTCAGAGTAATCCGATATTTCTCCGTGTCTTTGATATCCTACTGCATCATAAAGAGATGTTTAGGTATTTTTTCAATGCAAATACAAAAAAACCTGGATTAGTTTGTTGCTTTTATTGTTGTTTAACGTCCCACTCAAGAATATTTCACTTATATGGAGATGCCGCCATGTATCGGTGAAAGACGACTCATTTTGCCTGTGCTCGTCACTTTTGACTGTAGAACAGGAACACGAAAGACAGTAACAGCCGACCGTAATGTGGATCGGATTCGAACTCACGACCACTAGGATTTGATTTTGTACATAATTTGTTCAGAGGTTTTTCTGTGTTTNNCCCCCCCCCCCCCCCCCCCCCCAAAAAAAAAAAGAAAGTCTAGAAAGTTGTTTCTTGAAAACAAAACAATCGTACCTCTACCCCTCTGGGCGATTGTAAATTAGACTATTATATAATGATATTGGAAGGATGTATGTATTTTTGTTCAGTGATTGATGTGTATTGTGCAAAATGTCAGCTTACGGGATAAAATTATTTTTCAAAATAAGATAATCAGAAACAAGGTTATCCTACCTGGAATTCCTGTCTGCACCTGTTTTCATTTTTCGGAATTTCTTTTGAGTTGATTTTTCTCCAGATATCAGGGAAATCAGCTACTTTGATCGATGATTCTGCCGTCATGAAGGCCTCAACAAGTACTTCGTGTAAGGTATCATATTGGTCCTACAAAACATGTTGCTTATTTACTGTATTTACATTACTGTTTTATTATATTACTGATTAGTGTCCTACTCAAGAATCTTGCACTTATATTGAAACATCACAGTATACCGGTGAAGGGCTATTCATCATTTGCCATTTTCACGTGATGACACCTACTTTTACAGGAGAATGACTGGAAATTATAATTTCAAATTTAAAATGTTGAAGTCTTAGGATTAAAGAAAAAATGAGTGTGAAAGTGACTCTATCATATAAAACAAATGCAACCTCTAAACGGAATGGCATGTGTTCGGAAGGAGTCAGAGGCCCCTGTTAGCATGTACCATTCCAAGCAAATTTTATTTTTTAAGAAAAACTGTCAAGTTCAGTAAATAGGTCAAGTTCCAAGAAAAGGACATTATTATGTAAAAATTTTATAACAGAAACAAAATGGAGATGACACATTCAAAATTGGTCATGATTCATATAAAAAGTGTACACTGCTTGTATACAATATGGCATATTCAGAAAACACAAATTTTTAAATAAAGTTTTACTTGAAATTTGCCTCGGAACAAGACTGTAAAAAAATAACGTGCAGAAATTTTCGTAAACAGTCAGAAGAACATCCCCTCTTCTTACCGTCATAAATGGAATATAGAGGTATTACTTGTAATGATGAAACACAAAATACATTCATGACAAATATAGCATTTTCAATTTCCAAAATTGCACGGAATTTACTGCTAGACTGACACATTTATAATTCGAACTGATGTCTTTCCTGTTGTGGTATATTATACATGCATCACAAGTTTTTAAATGCCAGATTTACACATTCTGCTACATCTTATTGTGTAGTCTAGTATAATAACTTTTTTGTGGCATGACAAGTACACGTATTTCAAGTTTTGTAATACCTGTGTTTGAATCGACTCAAAACCAGCCTTTCTCATTTGTCTCAGGAACTGAAACACATCCATTTCGCAACTTTTACGTCCTATCCGAAGCAACCCGTCAAATGCGATGTATAACCCTGCTCGTTCATCACTAGAATAATAAAGAAAATAAAAATGATTTAATTGAGTGTACCCAAATATATGTAAATTTATATACATATATGGGAATAAGTTTGTGAAAGATTATGTAGACGAATAAATAGGTAGATGAGAAATATATGACTAGATAGATAGATAGATAGATAGATAGATAAATACAGTGGAACCCACTTATATTGAACCCTGCTATATTGAAATCCCGCTTAATTTGAAATGATTTTTATTCCCGGCTAAATTTCGTTTTTTTTTTGTATTACTTTTTTAATCCTGTTATTTTGAAAACCCTGTTTATTTGAAAGAAAAATCCACTCCCTTTGGATTCAATTCATCCCGGTTCCTGTATAGATAAGTAGGTAGAATTTTATGGACTTTTTCGAATTTGACAAATAAATGGAAAGAGAACGGAAACAAAAACTCGCATTTGCAATTTCCTGCGGAAATGATCAAAGCATTTGCACCTTAATGTGAAATGTTTAATCTATCATCACCTGTGCAATATAATTTTTTGTAAAGGTATGATATATTTACCTGCCATGCACAATTGTCGGTCCATTACATGCAAAATCATCCCCATCAACTTTGTGTCGGAAAAAGACAAGCCCCATTAGATCGAGTGAGGAGCGTTCAGACCAAGACGTAAAATGGAAAAGGAAAACTGTTCTTGTCTCATCATTCTGTTAAGACAAAATCATTTTTCATGTCAAATGTATTTTCTACTGTTATTTCTTATCAGTTTTGCAAAAATAAATTCTCTTTTACAGAAACGACGAAAAACAGAAAGGCTTTATTAATGATCATGTGCATTACATCAGCGCATATTACATGAGTCTGAATGAAATCCAAATGATATAAAGGGCAACAAACAAAAACAAATAAATTAAAAACAGAAAAACAAAACCGAAAAATAGTAAATGTACTACATTTAATGCATTAATAACCATGTTTGTGTGTGGGTGTGTTTTTTTTATTTATTTTTTTTAGAAATGAATATGAAAGGGTGCATCGTGTATATATCATATAAATATACATGTTTTGGTGTGTTAGTCCAGGTGTTCGTACATCAGCATAGTATTAACCCCGCTGTATTGAAAAGTTGACCGTGAATTGTTGTTGTTGTTGTTGTTGTTGTTGTTGCGTTGTTGTTTAACGTCCCACTCAAGAATATTTCACTCATATGGAAACGTCACCGATTGCCCGTGAAGGGCGAAGATATATTTATCTGCCTCTCAAATATTCATTTATATTTCCACAATGTTTTATATCGCGTTGGCACGACTCAACACTCATGATAATTATACCGTGAAGTTCTAAAGTTTGGTGTCCTTATTATTTAAATAGTATTACCTGAATATTAGTCAGTTCCAAGGTTTTGATTACGAAACTGCCGTATTTGTTTTCTTTAACAAGTCTCTCTTTAAAGTTCTGGCATTCGATTATTTCTTCGTTTGGCCAATATCTGACTAATTTATTCTGAAAAAAGAAACAATTGAAGTCACTCTGTCATTAATTAATATTAATAGGACTGATTGACTAGAGGTTAAATAATACATGACAGTTATGGAGAAACAATCAGACCATGTAAAACTAACTAAAAACAAGATAAACACTTATTCATTAATTATTAAAGTAAAGTATTTTTGATATGTAAACATTTGTATATGTACATATAATTGCGGAATTATTCGTATATTACAAATTTTCATAATGCACATTAAACAATACCCTTTGAAATACCGTTTTACATAGAGTGAAACCGATTCGCGTTAAACTTAGATCTCTACCACGCAGGTTGAACACATTTTGTGACTACACAATCATGGCAAAATGCTCGTTTTCGGACAGACATAACGTTGGCTCAAGGTGACTGGCTTTGCCTTTCCTTTTTTTTTTTTTTTTTTTGAAGAGACAATAAAATTAAAATTCGCGGTATAGTTTTACACCAGGCATAATATTGTTGTTTAAAGCCCTTTAAAGAATATTTAACATAGATGGAGACGTCACTGTGTGCCGGTGAAGGGCGAAAAAATTTTCTTATGTTTGGTACTTATAGCCTTAGAGAAGGGAGGTTTCATTAACGTGCCGACGCCTACTGTGACAAGGGACTTCGCTTTTTACTGTCTAATCCAAAGGACAGGGAGAGCCAAACGCAACGTGTCTCGGATTTGAACCCCGGATTAGAAGACCATACGCGCTAACCAGGCCACGGCGGTCCCTGTTACAGTAGGTGTCGTCATAGCGAAGAACCCTGCTTATAGCAGACACAAGCATTTTACTGTCAGTCTATAAAATATAGAAATATATCGTAGCATATTATATGATATAGCAACATACAGTAGCACAAAATGTTAGAAAGAAGTTTATAACTAAAAGCTATAATGAATCGTTTTGAAACGAAACATATACTTACAGGTACATTATCACTTGATTGGGATAAACAAACAATTTTTTTGCAATTTGTCTCCCACGCCATTTTCCAGAAATTATGCACAGTACTTGCTGTAGGACCTTGAAAAAAAGACGATTGTAGGTAAACTTGATAACTTGACTCGATAGGTGTGCAGTTTCCCGACTTTTTCTACTATAAATGCAATACTTAACTGAATGAAGTTATAATAACAATACAAATACAAAATAAAATTGAATGAAATTTAAAAAGTAAAAATGATGAAAAATTTAAGAAATCTTAATCGAAGGAAAATAATAAATTTCATAATGATGTTGTATTAACTGAAACAAAACTTATGTGAATGATAGTTGTTATATGATATTGATGCTACGTTTTTAAATCGAGTGCATTATATACGCATGTTCAAATCGTCGGAGGGTGGATCTTTTCTGCATGATTATTTGTATTGAGTCTCCAAATGACTTTCAATATCGTTATATATCCAATGACTTTTACAAATGAAAATTTGCAAATATTCTCACCGTTTGTTGCAATATACGACATGCGTTTGTTGACACCCTGAAAAATAACATATATTTTAAACAATTTAAAAAAATTCATTTACATTCCGTCGTATAAATGAATGTTTCATTTTAATGTCTCATTGATGTATTGAATATTCATTTTCATATCAGTTTCCCTTATGTTGAAACTTGAATGATTTCCCATGACCCTACATACCCTGACTGCCCATTACTATAATAAGATTTCAATAAAATATGAATACTTCAAAACTAAATTTGTTCTCGGAAGTATATTATCTGCTTTCTATCTATATATCGATCGGTAAACCTTTCAGTCAATCAAGCCATCAATTCATCAATGTCTATCTGTCTTTCTGTTGGTCTATCTATCTATCTATCTATCTATCTATCTTTATTTCTTTCTTTCTGTGTTTTTATCTATATAAAATAGTTAAGCTTACGTCTTTGTTGCAAATATTCATACAGTGAGTATTTGGTAGTCCCTTCTGCTCCGATATTTCCACAGATGGCAGTTCGTCTGCTGCACAAATTAAGATACACTCCATCATTATATACGTATTTAATTTCGATGACTATTAGATATTTAGAATACTTGAAATCTAAATCTAACCGATGTAAATGTGCTACTGACGTTTTTATTAAGTTACGCGTCTGTCTGTTTTTAACTGTAACTTAGTTCAGAAACCGTAAAATCGAAACAATTAGTTTTTGTTTCTTTATGTCATCTTGTACTTTGAAAAAAAAATAGAATCAAGTAAATATTGAAGTTTGTTTCTAAATCCATGCCTGCATCAGCAATATGTACCGATGTACATACAGTCTAACTGCCCTTGCGACCCGCTGATTTAAGGACTACCTGCATCATTATGCAATGTAAAAGATTTTTTCTATAAAATTTACCTTAATTAAGCGACCGCCTGTCATAAGTGACCATATTTACCCTTCATTCGGATGGTCTCTCAAATCAGATTAGACTGTATTTATATAAAACGACTGTTTCACCTTCAAATCTTATCCTTTACTCCGATCAAAATGAGTATGTATGTAGACGACCTATTGTTGAGTATGTGTGTTGACGACCTATTTTTTAATTGGATTATATCAAAATGAAATATATATTTTTCACTTACCAACACAAGGAACAAGACATATTAAGAAAACGCAAATGCTAAAAAGACAAGCTTAATGTCAATCTGTGTAGAAAATTTCAACGCTTGAATTTATTTTGAGTTCTGCAATATCCATGGGAATCATTCATGATCCACGTGATACCAGAAAATGTTTGTGTGGGACTATTGTTTCTATTACTTTGGAATGACGCTAGAAGGTGCTATCTCTCGCTAACGTCATTTCAGCGGAAAGATGACGTAGAGTTACTTTCCATCACCATTGGAGATACTAGTCCCGCACAAACGTTTTCGGTTATCACATGGTACATGAATGTCTTCCATTAATTAAAGCTTAAATTTATTTTTAGAGTTTCCGTCTGCCTCTGTTATGTTCTCTTCAACTTACGGCGAGAACTGGACACGGTCTTCTTTTTGTTTTTAATCCCAGCGAATTTCCCTTTTTCGTACTGCTGCTGCAGAAGTGTCCCACACGTTAGAGCCTAGGATAAAAAGTTTCGAAAATGAACACATGATAGACAGTTTAAATTTTTAGTAAGAATATATCAATAATAAGATATTGCTTAACAAGGATCTTGGGAAATCTTTAGCTTCAACACAGTAAACAGAATTTCCCGGGACCTACCGGGCGATCTGTCTTTTCACTTCCTTTTACTAAAACACTTATTGGTAGTATATGTACAAACTTGGTATTTCGTGAAAATTACGAAATTAAAGTCTAGTCTAAATGTTTGAGAAATGTTTTCTCGCGTATTTTATCTAATGTTGCTTTTGCTATTGTTGTTGCATTAGTGTATGACACACTTTAAACATTAATTTTGTTATAAAATGGCGGCTTTAAACAGATTCAGGCTTCAGAATATTAAACATTGTCCAGAATACTTATTCTGTCCCTTAGGGATTTCTAATACATCAACATCGACTATTACACTGCATATTGAATTCAAGTGTCTCGTGCGGAACAGACAAAACCAACAGTACCACAGCTATGGCTTTAACCCTGGGCCAACCGGTTCAAGGGAGTTAACTCTGTCACGATTGACTCTCATAACTCAATTGTTGAAATAGAAATGAACCGCATCAGTAGCGAGTTTAACTAAAGGTCGTAAGTCCAGACGTAGACGTAGACGTACACGTAGACGTAACTTACGAGTATTTTGCGTTTTACTAAAAGTCGTAAGTTACGTTTACGTGTAAATTTACGTGAAAACCTACGTGTGCCCTAAATCAGACGTAGATTCAATCGTAAGACTTTAAATAAAGAAAATGGCGACAGTTTTGTTTTTATTGAACGATAAAGTGGAGAGAGCAGTGCGTCTCGAACGGGTGTTTCGCGATCGTAGCCAGCCGTTGGACTCCCTTACTGATAATGAGTTGATATCTCGCTATAGGTTTCCTCGGCGAGTTATTCTGGAGCTTGTAGGAAGAGTTATTGACATTGACCAAGCAAGGTGTCATTCGATACCATTGCATGTAACATAATTTTCAAGTTTTCTTCATTGTTGACACTACTATCATCATTTTTCTACACATCCGTGGCAACGGGAAATTGTAAAAAGTAAAGGTGAATACGGAGATTTGAAATCCGGCAAATTAAAAAAAAA
>JACSZP010019261.1:0-11112 GCA_016161895.1 Pinna nobilis
TCCTGAAATTAAACAGTATAATGTCTTTCTTTATATTTTAAAATAATTTTAATTTAGGTGCCAAAATTTAAATACATTTCCTGGATATTGTATTTATTCTATTCTTCTCTCCGTAAGGTGGAACAAATTTTCCAGACTTATACTGACCTTACACCTTTTTAATTACTGTAAAACAATTTACCTGTGCTTAAATTGGAAAGTTGGATAAATGAGAATAGGGGATTATCAAAAGTTGGATAAATGAGAAGACACCAAATATATATCATTACAGGTCCAGCAACAAGACTTATAATGAAATATTTGCTTGTTTCAAGAGTTAAAGAGCAATTGTATTCAACCATCTTTTTATCGATTAACTTCTGTTCTAAGCACATGCCTAAGGTTTTGTTGTTGTTGTTGTTGCTGCTGTTTGTTGTTGTTAAAAGGACGGCAAATTAATAAACAATCGAGAATTCAGAATTCAGTAAGAAATATTATCCCATTTCTATTTTAAATTGTGTTAAACTTTTTTAATGGGTAGTCTCGTTTCTTTTTCTTTATTTTTTTATATATTTTCCCCAGTGCCCGAACTTATTTTCATAAACATGTTGATATACATGTATAGCAAAATGTCCTATTGATCTTACCAATCATGAAATGGCATATATATCTATGAATGCAACTTAAACAGGTATGTATTGATATATGTATAATTCAAGCATGTAAAACCTGTACATAACAGTTACTTTTTTCTCATACAGGTTTACAAGAACACTAACCTCAGAGGGACCCACAGCTTAGTTTACCATCGAAAAGTTCAAGGATCTAAAGCTTCAAGAACTACGGACAAGGTGAGGCCTCTATTTTCCTGGAAGGGAAGCTGTACTTTATCCCCAATCTGTTTGTTCTGAGTGATTCATATTTACAAGAACTCTGTTCGCCATTGCAAGTTCTTATCATTATCGGCGTCAGTCGATATCGTATCGTAATCGATATAGTATCGTAAACATCATGTGATATACAGATAGGCTTAAATGTGTTGCTTTTCTATGCAATATTGCACACAGATCCAATTAAACTCTATTTAAGGCTACCCCCTACGTCCTCGTTCGGAACCTCTCATGACTTTAACATACTCCTCTTGACGACTTGTCTCTTGAATTTCGGTGGCGCAAAATTTCATTGGTTCTTCAGAGTTTAGGAACTTCAATCTCTCGATCGAGCTTTTCTATTCCAATTATCTAGACAAAGGATTACACTTGATAGCTGTTTTCACAAAATCTCTTTCGACCACTTGTGTCCCAAAATAGTTTTAAACCGCTTATACCACTCATGGTTTATTTTAATGTCTCTGTATTAATTTTGACCGTCTCGCACAAGGACTACGTTTGACCGCCAATGTTCCATGATTACTCGTCATCACCCCTGTTTCAGGGATACGTTTTATCGCCATTGTGTATATATCGGTATTCATTTAACTTTTTTTAGGCTTTTGTATCGCAAGTTAACTTTTCACTCCTTTTTGGTCTTAGTATTGATTTTGACTATCGTTGGATGTAGGGATTGTTTTTGAAAATATTTTATACTCAGAATTGCTTTTGAGTCTTAGAAATGAATTTGACTACATTCGTATCTCCTGACAATTTTTGAGTACGTCTGGGTCTGAGATTTGCTAACTTTCTGATTCTCAGGATTGCTTCTGTATATGGGGGAGAAGGGGGAGGGGGTCTTAGGGTTGCTTTTGTCTCAGAATTCGTTTTGACTACGTTTTGGGCACAGGACTTCTTTTGTATCTTAGTACTGCTTTTGACCATTATAGGAGGATCAGGGTTGCTTTTGGTGCTTTGGGGTTGTCCGGATTGCTTTTTAGCCGGGTTTATTGCTCGCAGCCTGTTCAAACTGGATGTTAACTGCAACACCATCAAAATAGATTTCCGAGTAAATGAGTAGTGCGTACTCTCAATCGTTGTTAAGACAACACATACCAAACATAAAGAGAAAAAAAGCAATTTGAGTTAAAAAGTAAGTCCGTATTTCTAAAAATTTATCAATTTTCTGAGAAATCTTTGTATGTATGCAACCAATATTTTCATATCGACTCTCGTGATATCCCCTTTTAGTTTTAACATTTACCATATACAGAGTTCAGAGGCCTCGTCGCGTATGGATATTGAAAACTTCCTGTTGGAGAATCGAAACTTTTTTATAGTGCATAATACTCGGAAAACGGCTAATTTTTCTCATCGAGAAATTTCAGAACAAAGTCAAACAAAGATTTGCTTATGTAATCAAAGTCTGGTAACTTAAGCCATCATCCCGGTTATTCGATCTCGCTTTAGTTAGCTAACACACGGGAAAAAGAGATTGGGGACATTTTCAAAACAAAAGCACAGACAATTGAATAATCTTGAAAATGATTAAAATTCCAGGGAATATCGAGAGGGATATGTCAAACGATGAATACATGTATGTTTTGGAAATAGTTAAGTATCATCCCTTTAAACGTAACAGATGAAGCACTTAGATATTCAAGGTCCGAAGTAACTCTCATTGAAAATCTGGAATTTTGACATCCTCGTTTCGTCATGTCATTGTTGATTCAAGGTGTGCTAATTGAACAGGATTTATCTACAAAATACTTTCTGCTCATATCTTCAAGGTATTGATTTTATTGTATTATTAAGTCTCGATCGATCCGTCGGATCAATCGACCGAAAGTCACACGCATTAATAAGCATGAAATCATTAAACGGTGTATATTTGTTATGGCTGAGGAAGCGGGCTAGCATTATTTCAACATGCAATGGGTTTTGAAATGCCAGCGTATTTATGCATTTTACTAATATTGTGTGTAATATATATAACCATTGTAGCATTGAGAATGAACAGTTCCTGAATAAAACCAAGCTATGAGCAGTGAATAAATCAATGAAATTCTTTTCATTATAAATACAATTACATAATATTTTCTTAAAAATAAAAAATGGTTGTCAAAACGGATTTTACCGTTTCTGTTCAGTATCTAAATTACTGATTAATATAAACGTATATTAATTATATGTCATGTACATGTGTGTCTTGGCAGTGGACATATGAGATAAAGTAATGCAAAATTTATCAAAGAAAAAAAAAATCGCCGGCAGCAGCTCAAATTGTTTTTAGCAGAACAGTCACTACTCCGCGCTCTTAAATTGAGCCCGGCTATTGATACTTTTCATCGCTTTGATTATCATATGAAGGGGTGGGGTTTCTCAGGACTGCTTTTGACCATTTCGTGTGTCAAGATTTTTAAAGGAAATTATTTTCACTCGTTTCATATTAATTCTAGGACAATTGAATGACACATGTGAACACAGTTAACACTATGTACACTGTTGTTAATTGATTTGTTTCCCTTTTAGAGTATTCCTGGCATTTCCAAACTTAATAAAATGGATGAATCAGCAGCTGGACTCTTGCAGACATCCGTGATTGACCAAGATTCGCGTGATCCACTTGGAATTAATCAGCATGCTGTGGTAAATATAACAGATATGATTGCACTTTGTAGAACAACGGGACAAGTCTATCTAAAGTGATTATGGATATTTTCATTGATATTCTTAATATTGAAGTACATTTATTGCCTATACTTCGGGTGAGACAGTAAAAGGAGAGATGCAGTGCCACAGTAGGTGTCAGTAAATAAAAGATCCCTCACTGCTAAACGGCTCTGTGTACGGAGGATGGGTCATAACTTGAAACCCTTCAGCCACCTTTGATGACACCTATTTATAATTGACTCTTCATTAGTTGTTCATATGTATTTCTTCACTCTAATAGTTTTAATTACAAACTACTGATTATCAAGAAAAAAATATGCAATTTATGATCCATTTGGGTAGCTGGTCACACATATATTTCACATGAGTTCGACTTTGTACGAGCCTTTGTATGTAGATACCCATTGGATAAGCTACCCCCTTCTTTATCATTATCTGGGCTGGGCACCATAAAACTTCAGATTTACTTAAGTCTGAGAATCTATAGCGAGTTTTACTAAAGGTCGTAAGTCCACACGTAGACGTACACGTAGACGTAACTTACGAGTATTTTGCGTTTTACTAAAAGTCGTAAGTTACGTTTACGTGTAAATTTACGTGAAAACCTACGTGTGCCCTAAACCAGACGTATATTCAATCGCAAGACTTTAAATAAAGAAAATGGCGACAGTTTTGTCTTTATTGAACGATAAGCGGAGAGAGCAGTGCGTGGCGAACGTGCGTTTCGCGATCGTAGCCAGCCATTGGACTCCCTTTGTGATGATGAGTTGATATCCCGCTATAGGTTTCCTCGGCGCTTGTAGGAAGAGTTATTGACATTGGCCCTGCCACAGCAAGGTGTCAGTCGATACTATTGCATGTAACATAATTTTCAAGTTTTGTTCATTGTTGACACTACCAGCATCATTTGTTTACACATCCGTGGCAACGGGAAATTGTAAAAAGAAAAGGTGATTACGGAGATTTGAAATCCGGCAAATTAAAAAAAAGGCATTCAACCTAATTTTCTCTATGCATTCCAATCTTATAGATATAATGTAATTATAATGAATGTAAGATAATATTATGCAACAAATAAATGGCCGAGTGCTTTAATAGCGTGTTCGACTTCGAATCGAAGGGTCCGGGGTTCGAATTGTAAAAAGAAAAGGTGATTACGGAGATTTGAAATCCGGCAAATTGAAAAAAAGGCATTCAACCTAAGGGTCCGGGGTTCGAATACGCGCAGCGTTACTCCGCGGTTGGTTGTCCCTGTCTTTCGGATGAGACAGTGAAAACCGAGGTCCCGTGTCACAGTAGGTGTTGACACGTTAAAGAACCCTCCCTGCTCCACGGCCAGCAGTGCCGAGCATAGGCAAAATGTGTCGCCCTTCACCGGCACACGGTGACATCTCCATATGAGTGAAAAAATCTTGAGTGCGACGTTAAACAACAATACAACCACAACAACAACAACAACAAATTTCTTTGATCCCCTTACAAAAAAAACTATTGTGGAATGCGTACAATTTGCGCTTGTTCTAGTTACGCCCCTGTAATGTGGTTTTTGATTTGCATATAGTATTTTAATCACTATTAACTTCATATCAAGTACTGGTCATTGGTCAATATTATCAACAGGATGGGATCAATGCAAACTTTTAAACATTCATGAAAAAATGTATGTCCCATGCTTTAGAAATTAAAAAAAAATGCCGGCCTTTAGACCGATTCGGTTTGCGCGCTTTCTTGTCCATTTCCATTTGGCAGAAAATAGCATAAGAAAAGAAAGTACATTGTAGATATTGCGCATGCTTAGCGATCGTTGCTATGAATTTTTCTTACCTCTTTTACAGAGAGTACCATTCTTAACTTACGAGAAAATCTAGGTTTAAATCTACGTGTAAAGTTACACCCTTTCATAAAACGCAAGTTACGCACACGTAGATTTAATCGTAAGTCCTACGTCTACGTTTACATTTACGACCTTTAGTAAAACTGGCTCCTAGTCTCTCAGCCAACCAGAATTCAAGATGAGCTGGATTTGAGAAGTTTTTCAGACTTAAGTAAATTCACAAATTTTATGGTGCCCAGCCTTGATGTAGCAACAAGAAGTCCAATATTTGTTATATGTTGATCTATTCCTACTTTTCATTACTTTAAGTATCACTTGTCAATCACTCGTATATCTTAGTTTACAGTGTTATATTCCAACAGGTTGTATTTGATGAAGTTATCGGGGAGCCAGATACAGCGCAGAGTATAAAATGTGTGTGGGACAATTCTCGCATTTCCTTCGACACCGGGATGATTGTATGTTACAGAGTCTTGAGTACCTTATTTGGATTGCCTATCGCCTTTTGTTGCGGAGTCAAGTTTGCATGTCTGAGCTTTTACAGCGTCTGGTGTCTAACTCCGATTGTACGAACATGGAAAGTTTCGATTAGGTCTTTGAAGGGCATATTTAAATTATACATTGAGTGTTTATGTAATCCCATTGCAGAATGCATGAGTCTGTTCCTCAGTAACATTAGAATTTCTAATAGATAAAAATTATCGAGTAATGGCAGTTACAACTCACAAATTGTTTTCTGTTTTAAGCATTGGGTTATACTTTTCTACCGAAGTTTATACATTTTCATGACAATGAACTGAGGCAGTAGTGTTCGGTCATCGTATATAACGATTCTTCTCTTCATTTTTTTTCGTTAAATGGACAGAAAAAGTTATCACCGACGTTAGCTGGAATGTATAAATTAAAGGAACACCTCATCCCTACAAAAGCAGATGTTCATTATCAACATAATAGTACAATGTATCTATGCTCTTTATTAATTTTTCTCGGAGCAAATTTCTGAATAAATTAGCTTATGATATGTCATTTTTCTTCTTTTTTCCCCCACGACGATTAGCCGCGGACACATTGAACTGAATACCCCTAAATCCTTTCGTCCGTGCCTTGCGTATAGATACATGGTTTGTCCGTTTATCTCTTTCCACAATCGAGAGCAATCGTACATTGCAGGGCTTTGTGAATGAGATATGCATGGTGAAATTGACAGTAGTTTGACTTGGGATGTTTTCATACCAGTTGCATACAAAGGACATGTTTATAAGCGAAGATCTCATTTTTGTCTTAAAGACACTCTTCATTATTTGATTTACACAAACATTCTGTCATTCAATCTTTTACTTAAAAAGTTAACATTTGTAACTAAACGTATTATTGAACAATAACCGGATACAGACTACAGCTTGTATAACTGTTTCTTTATTTGCTTATGTCTCCTACCCTAGAGTTACACACTTCATCAATAAAGCAGGAAGAAAGTGTCTATATCCTGCCTAAGCTGAAATGATCCGGAAAAGCTATCTAAGTTTTCTAAGGAAGACATTTTATAGCTGTAATGTAACAAACAAAGTACTTTTATGACCTGTGTTACACGACCCTCACTCTATAAGACTTAAATGCGAAAATTAATTGGTTTTAAATAAGTTTAGCAAATGTTCTGCGGCGTATTTTTACTGTCACAGTATTTAGTATGTGTATTCCAATCACATAACACAACTTCTGGTTCGATATTTATTCAACTGGTGATGATACAAAATATGTAAACTCTACAAATAAAAATATAAAACAATGATTAGCATACATATCACAATTATAGAATCCATCAATTAACATTCTTAGAGGGATTACTCCAACACATTAGAATGACAAAGAGTTGTCTCCCTTTAATCTCCCATTTACATGTATATATACTACTTATAATTTACATTTTGATATGTAGATTTCATTACCAGATAAATACTTTTGTTCAGATTATAAACAGAATTACTCTTTGAGTCTTTCATCTTTAAGTGGCATAAAAGTAAAAATATAATAGTTAGTGATATGTACCTATTTGTGGAACAGAGTCTGTATGAAAAATATGCAAAGTCTTAGCTTCACTGTAAGAATGAATTCTGAGGATCCTGTAATTTACAAATGATAAAAATATAACATAGCTCATTATTTACCTTGAGCACACATGTACAGTTACACAAAAAATATAGAAGTACCAATTAAGTGAATCTGACAAAATAGCATTCTGAAATGATCTTTACAGAATTGACTTCACATAAAAAACTCTCACATAGATACATTGATTAGAAGTTATCTCTCACTCATTACTAAGATAAATGTAAGTATAAAAGAATTATTGCTTAGACAAGAAGAACTTCAAAGTGAAAAAGGTTAGAAAAGAAAGAGAGCAAACTTACTGTCAGGAGCGAACAGGTCTGGTATGTTCCTCAGTCAGTAGCAGTCTGTCTAGATCTTACACAAAGACAACTCAGAATGAGCGGGAAAAGGTAGGTGGTCACCTGACCAAGACACTGGGTAGAAATGACCAAGGTAAGTAGCCTAAAGGAATTACTGAACAAGAGATCTAAATGTACAGATACAGGAATATATATATATGTATATATGTGTACTGTATAGTTGATATGGTTAAAACATGTATATGATTTATGATGATGATGATGATGATGATGATGATGAAAACTAAAACTCCATATTATGTACATTGTAAAAATATTTTATTTTTAACACTCTATCACATTACCACCCGTGTAATTTGTATTGCTCTTCGTATATTTCATCTTTTAAAACATTTTTTTATCCGATCTGTCTTTCTCCATATATTTCTTTCTCGGACATTAATGTTCTGTAAATATCGATACTTTTAACTACTAATTTTAGCAACTGTTATAGGGACCTTGTGACTGAATCCTAGAAAATCGAACTTTTGACCATTTAGTCTCTCACCGCTTGCCAGTTCAGATTCAAACCTTGATGGAACTTAGGTTGATAATATATTGGACTTCTGTGTACAATGGACGTAATTTATATACCACGTGACACGAAGGCTAATTCGGAGCTATTTGATATATACGTACATGTAAGTGATGGAATGACGCTAGGAGACAATATCCCACGCTAACATTATTATAGCAGAAAGATTACGTAGAGTTACGTTCTGCAATTATTGGGGATACATGTAATACTGTAAATCCAGAAATTTTCGCGGAACCTTATTTGGACGAGTCAGTAGTTAAGTAATTTTTCGCGACACTTTATTTTCGCGTATGTGAATGTTTATATAATACTTTATGGTATATGGCGCATGCTAATTTCTGGTTAGAATATTAAGCGAGAACTTTCTCGAGTAAGTTATCTCGCGTAAATACGCTAAAATAAAACACTCGCGAATAAAACTGGATCTGCAGTAGTCCCGTAAAAACGTAAGAGGTATCCCGTGGTACATAAAATAATTCTATTGTAACCGGATTCTTTCTTCCAGCAATAAAACCTAACCGCCGACAAACACGGTGAAAAAAAAAACAACAAGAGGGCCAATGGGCCTTAACGGTCACCTGAGCAAACATGGTTAAAGATACAATATGCCAACAAGGAACCCTGATGAATTTTGTCTTTTTTACTCAAACATGTATATTAGACAGCTTTTAAATAAAGTAGTTTCAGCCAAATGAAAATTTAAATTGGACCAATGAGAAAAATGTGGAACCATTTGCTGATTTGGTCAGATTTCTCCTAGAATTTCAAATTGCTCTGTGAAGTTGATGTTTGGCAGAACTCATCAATATCTACAATAATACATTCATGTACTGAAAATCTAATTATCATTATTTTTTTTAAGATATTTGGCTTTGAGTATTTCAAAATGCTTTGTAGCCTTGGCCTCTGGCATGACGACCTCCAGACTTGTTGAAATATCAGACCTTATCACTCTCTACAATTATGTGGCAGTTACCATATATTGAAAATCAAATGATTTCTGAGATATTTGGCTTCAAAAAATTGAAATTGCTCAGTAACCTTGAGCTTTGACCCCATGGCCTTGAAAAAAATTCATAAATGGTAGAACTCATTGCTGTCTACAGTTATGCAGCAGTGACTTTATATATTAAAAATCCAATATTTTCTGAATTTTTTTTTATATAATTAACAAATTCCATAAAACAATACCCCATGACACTTAAAGAGCCCCCTAGTGACACATTTATGGACCGATTTGATTTTCATTCGCAAATTTTGTAGATATTGACAATTAAGTAACCTAAATTTGAAAGAAATCTGATCATTGGTTTATGAGAAGAAGCCTGATTTTTAAAGATGTACCCCATTTTATCACTCTTTGCCCATTTTAGGGCCCCTACGGGAGCTGGTCCCTTTTAGTTCGCAAACGGACGACGACAAACAAAACACGATGGGAATAGGTCACCTGAGCCTTTGGCTCAGGTGACCTAAAACAAAAAACAAAAAGTCCAAGAGGAAAAAAACCAAGCCAAAAAAAAAAACCGAGAGAAAAATAACGCAAACAAACAAACAAATATCTCATTGACACATCAAAACTAAGGTCCAGTCGGAGCTGTATAAGAAGACCCGAATCTTCTGATTCTCCTTTCTATGATTTTTCTTTAGTTTTTTATATGTATAATCGTGTTTGGTAAGCGATTAGAATTTTACGCGTATGAGTAAAATACCATAAAGGAATCCATTACTCAACTTCTACATTCAGTTGGAAAATTGAAAACAGAGACGTGAATATAAAAATCACTTTCTTAGTTCCAATGTCGTTTCGCATTGTCCCTTCATTTTTAGAACTTAGAGTACCTCGACATAGTAAAAGTTGGAAAAATAGTCCGCGCTATTAAAGCAAATTGTGTTATACCTCATCAGCCTCATAAGATTGGCCATATGTATTCAGTAATCCACAATGGTGATATGGAGATAGTTTTATCTGTAAAAAGCAACGGTACCAAAATACAATTCAAAATGTTAAAGCCATGTCTTTACATGGTAAAAATATATTTCCTGAAATAATGCAAAGGAAGCCGAATAAAACGTTTTAATAACTCCGTTTCAGTTTCAGAAACATGAACTTGGAAAATCGTTTGTATATTAGATTTTGCACGAATTTTCAGTGTTAAACGTGCCATTACAAATGTTATGACGCGATTGTAGCTTTCATATACATGTAAAAATGGCATAACAATAAATGACGTATATAAGCCTGAAGCAGTATGAGAAGTCTTAAAAATACACTTGGACTCTTTTGACATAATTATGTCATATAGGAGATAACAACAGAAGCATATTCTAATGGATATAACTAAATGTTTAATAAATCAAATATGACCAGACTGATATTTAAATGTACGTACTGACCAACTTTCGCCACTTGACACTTCATAAATCGTCGGCTCCGCTCGTCGTCAACGTGGCGAAGAGAATTCACAAGTGGCGGTTCACATTTTGCTTTTATAAACCACTACTAATATATCTATATAGTGCGTACACATTATGTTTTATTTCACCAGCTGAACACTCTATTTCTATGACAACGTAAGTATCTAAAATGTATATTAAAGTAGTTTTAATAGCCATTCTCTGTAAGCATTTACACTTTTATATAGGGAGGTGGGCACGCATGGTCTCAGATTTCAATGAAATTTTGCATACTTTCTAATATTGAGCTAAAATGCTAGAAAAAATGGTTTAAACCTGAATTTGCAAATCGGTTGCCATGGAAACTGGGGTAGCCAT
>JACSZP010019277.1:321-10857 GCA_016161895.1 Pinna nobilis
GTCATTTCAATTTTCTGTACCTTATCTTTCGTTCGACGTCCTGACGGCCTTTCATTTGTGCTGTAAACATGATCTATCCTTGATCTGTCATCGTATACCCTTCTCTGAAGCAAACACAGTCTCACACGTTTATACATGAATCAAAGACAATGCAAGCATAGCTTAGAAAAAGTGATGCTGAAATATTGAACAGTATGATATGAAAAAGCAGTTATAAAATAAGCCATGCAAGCGTGGCAGCCATAGTCAAAATTGAAAATCCAGTACTCCAGCAGATGAATGCATGTGCAGTGATGATATACCAAATGCATACTAAATTCTAAGTCTAATTGAGTATGAATTGATATAGTATATGACTTATATCTCAAATCTTGACCTTTTTCATAATTATTGTCTGAAATACTTTACAATTTATGTAAAGTGGAAAATGTCTCGAGAGAGTCCCGCCGTCTTTCATGATAGAGATCACTTATAAAAAAGCATCTTTCTGAGTAATTATATTATTTTTATTAATTAATTATAAAACCTCTCATTAGAGACCAGCTATCTTGAGCAACCACATTTTCATGGCTATAGGCGTGGTCTCTTAAAACAGGTTCTACTGTATAATCATTAATTGGATAATATTCATTTTACTCTTGTTTTCATGTCACAAATAGGCCTAATTTATTATAGAAAATCAGTAGAACTATGTATCTATAGCAATGTGAAAAGATTTGCAGACAAATCTGTCACATTTGATCAATGGACGATAGATTAAAGAGAAATTATAATTAATTCTTGTCTATCTTATGTTCCATTTCAAAATCTAAAAACGGATCAACAAAATCTGGAAGGGGAGATAACCCAACTCTTACCAAGCAGTCAGATAACAGGAACATTTGTTAGTCATTTGTCTATCATGTCATATCACTAATTTGCCTAAAATCAAAATGACTCATCATAGCACTATACTTTCCTGTATTTGTTGCTTTACATGTATAATGCCATGCAGATACAAAATATAATAACACAATCTATAAATAGTTGTTAGTGAACTGAATGTACTAAAAAGCAATGATCAAGCAGTAACATGCTGATTGTATTTAGTTTAATGTTGAAGGTAGATCAAAGATAAGCTAGCTAAAGCTACTTTCCTGACTAAAAGTTTGTTGAGATTTAGAATTGAAATATAAGTATTTCAGTGAATGTTCTTATGAACATAAGATGATGTGGATTTTGGTAGCACTGTAAAAGGAAAGCTGGTTGTTTTGGTGGTGGTGGCGGTGGGGGTGATAATATTCAGCCCAAAATTTATTCAGATGTTGAATCAATTATGGTGTTGAAAAGGGAATTTAAAACAACTAAATAGGGTTGTATAGGAAGCTATAGTAAATTATGATGAATTTCTCATGGGAATCTAAGCTCATTTATAAACCAGAATTCTTTGACAAAAGTTGTCAAGGCAACAGTGCGTAAATACTTGAATCTCTTTCAATTTACAATTCAGAAGAGTATGGCAAAGCTTTTCCAAATTTGTCATATTCATACTATATAAGGAATAAAAATCTTTAATGTTGTAAGCATTTAGGGGGGATAATACTATGGTACTGACTCATGGTATGCCCCTCATGGTAGAGCTCACCATGTTACAGGTTTGGGTGAACTGTACTGTCTACTTTAGATCAGATAA
The DNA here is from genome assembly GCA_016161895.1 of Pinna nobilis. Lineage (NCBI taxonomy): Eukaryota > Metazoa > Mollusca > Bivalvia > Pterioida > Pinnidae > Pinna > Pinna nobilis. The sequence continues at coordinate 1,994 of JACSZP010019277.1, forward strand.
TACACACCTCAAGATCCTCCTCCGATCTGCTGAATCTGCCATATTGCTGAGAGCGACTCGGTGGATCAATGTAGGTGTAGTTAGATCCCGATGCTGATGTGGACAATGTAGTGGTAGATGTCCTTGTCTGTGATGAACTATTTGAAAGCCTCTGTCCAACGCTCTGTTTCTCTAATGACCCATGATACTGGTCAGTCTCGGGTACTTGTTGCTGTAGTGATGGATCCAATCTGTTATCCTAAACAAATCGTATGAAATTTATGTATAGTCAACTCCACATATAACGAGGTTGAAGGGGGCAAGATATTTGCCTCGTTGTAGCCGATCTTCGTTATTCGCATTCACAAAGTACTGCATGTGCACCAGGAATAGAAATCACCTCGTAACAACTGGTACCTCGTTACATGCGATCTCGTTATACATGTAAATCAAGATAATACATTTATTACAAATACACGGCCTCTCTCATTCAATTACAATATACCACCACTTATTTCCTGGCATACAGGGTACATACAGTACAGGTTCAGTTGGCTAAGACAAACATCAACTAGCTAAAAAGTTCTTGATTGACTCATTTTTGGCTAATAATTTTTTGAGTTCAGGGTACATATAATTGACTACACATCTACTAAGGCCTATAACTTACATATTCCCTGGAGTTATACCCGGGTCTTCTCTGTCTGGAGTCACCAGAGTGACTGCTTTCATGACTGATGCTCTCGTATGCTGATGAGGACACAGATTTTGGCCTTTGGGAGTCTGCCCCTGACACTTCTGACTGACGTAGGATGTTTGATATTTTGACGTCTTCTAAGCCTATTATGTTGCCCTTGGTAACATTCTTTTCCTTCTCTACTCCGTCGAAGGCGTTGTTATCTTCTCCCTTTAACTTGGAATCTACAATGTGCTGAACAGCCTGCCTGTCTGCCTCTAAAAATGGATTGGCTGAAAAAAGAGGAAACATACTTTTAATTGCTGCTGCCTACATAACTTGAAAAATTGTAAAATAATATTAATAGGCATCAAGTCTCATAGAATTTTGTCAATTTTATCATGAAAGGTACAAAATATTATAAAGTGAAAAATTGCTCATAATTACAAGTGATTTTAATTGTAAGATTTTTTTTTGTGAAAAAAAATTATTGTGAAGGACCAGACAAATGGGCAGACCAAAAAATTTCCCCACTTTGCTTTTGGGAAATATGACTTGCCCTAAGTAAACAAATCCCCATCCCTCCCAATACAGTGGAGTTGGTCTATAACGAAGTCCAAGGGGAATGACTTTTGACTTCGTTACAGGCATCCTTCGTTTTAAGCGTCAGAATTCACTACATATATAGATAAATAGTCATTCTTCTCGGGGATTTTATTCCTCTTCTTTATAGCACTGATTTCGCTTTAAGCCGATTTGTTATACACCGACTCTACTGTATATACTGTACCTTTCTTATCTTTATCAATATCGTTTTGTATCCGTTCTATGTTGTCCTTAGAGGAGGAGATTTGTGACTTTGGAGTGGACTGTGATGTACTCCTTGTGCTGTGTATCTCAGCTAAGCTGCGTTTGCGTCTTCTGCTATGGTTTATTGCATCTTTTATCTGTAATACAAACTTTGATTAATTATGGACTATACTTTTGTCTATTAATAAACATCATCAGTCACAATCCACTGACAGTTGTTTGTCTAACGAACACTTTCATTGTGATATGTAAGTAAAATAATATAATTAAAATTATTACAAATGTATGCTATATATATATATATATACACAATTCAACACAAAAATTAAGGGTGGCCTTCATGGCCAAATGGTTAGAGCATTGTACTTTTGGAAAACTAATCATTAAATGATCTTTGAATTAAAAACCTTTTTGTAGAGATCAGCGGTTCATAGAGACCACATGTCAATGACTGTCAGGTGGTCTGTCAAGTTAGGTCATACTGTGTCAGGAAGAAAATGATAACTTACCTGTCTGTTTAGTAAGCAGTGAAATATGAAAATGAATAGACCCTGAAATAAAAACAATATCTATCAATACAGTGGCACAATGAAAAACTGGTGTTGCTACAAGATTTGGCATCAAAAACACATGACTCTGTTTCTATACAATGTCTTAAAGGTCAAGTTCAATGTCTGAAGGTCAAAACAACCTAATAGAAGGTCCTGTCAACAGGAACAATATATAAAATACTTGAAGGACAGTCATCCTATACCATTTGAAAGTTATTGCTGTAATTGAAACTGAAAGTAGACAGACCACAACCTGCCTTTCAATTAAGGGGGATACATGTGTAACAGGCAAGGGAAAATGTCAGCCAGACTGGGACTGGAACCCAGGCCTCCCGCTTACCATGCGGCTGCTCTCCCAACTGAGCTACCTGGTCCGTATGCCCAGTCCCCATTACACTCTTCCCCCCTTTTTTTCTGAGATTTCTAACCCTATGAAATCTCACATGAGACTCACTTAACCAAACATGGGTTATTTTGTTGGGCGCCAATGTAACAGGTGAGGAAAAATGTTGGCCAGATTGGGACTTGAACCCAGGCCTCCCACTAACTGGGCGGCTACGCTATCAACTGAGCTACCTGGTCCGTATGCCCAGTCTCTGTTACACAAGTAAATTGTTGTTGTAATGTTAAACTCCCAATCAATAACACTTATATAATGGTGAAGGTCTGTAAATTTGGATTTCATTTGGCACTTATGGTCATTGAGCAGTGAAGGTTCTTTAACATGCTGACAGATACTGTGACACATTGGGCCCTCTGTTTTTAATGTTTCTTCTGAAGGACAGGAAAAGTCACCCAACTGATCAGTCTATATAACATGAATGTAGATGAATTTCGTCTTAGAGAAGCCTGTCCGAATAAAAAAATACAAACCTGAAATGAGTTGAATATAGCAAACAAGTACTGAAATAGGACTAGATCTTCATTAACAGAAAATATGCCAAACACCCAGGTGACTCCCATCACAGGTAAAATGACACTCATACTCCGTACGCCAGACCTACAGGTAAATACATAAAAATATAAATAAACTTAGAAAATAGCATCACTAGGAAAATGCATTGCAGAAGAAAAACAGAGCTATAGGCTCAAAATTTAAGACTAAATACCATGTCTTGGTCTGCTTGATAGAATATTTGAGTTACAAATACTGTATTTTTGTTGCAAACAAGACATCAGAAATTGTTATGAAATTGACAAATATTTGATATTTTTCCATCTATTTTCTGCTCAGAATCATCATACAAGTACATTTAAATAATTTGCCTTCAAAACTACACAGCTTGCTGCAATGTACAGACTCAGTTACAGAACACAGGTAAAACTAAAAACATCTGTGTCTAATAAGTTTGCCCCCCCCCTGAAAAAAATGTATACAGTGGAACCTTGCCTAAACACCACTTCAATTAAAAAATAACACCTCACAATAAAAACCATCAAAATTCAGCCTGGTTATCATTATTCAAGGCTATTTCAGCTTCACTTCAGAGAGAACCTCACTAAACAGAAGACCGGTTTTAACCAGTCACGAGGGTGGCTTTAATATTGAGATTGCACTGTATTTGTACTTACTTGACCTGCTCCTTTGCAGATTTTGTCATCATCATATGACTACTAAACATGGCTCTCAGAACCAGAAACAATAAAACAGTGTTTGTCTGAAAAATATGGAATGGACTAATTTGATTATGGATATAAAATGTCATTTATTGAGTTATCATTTATCAATGAGTTTATAATGTATGGGGCCGCCGTAGCTCAGTGGTTTGTCTTCTTATCGTGAGGTCTGAGGTTCAAATCTGAACAACGCTGTCCCTGTCCTTCGGATGCCAGGCAGTAAAAACTGAGGTCCTGTTTCACAGTAGTTGTCTGCACTATAAAGATCCCTCACTGCTCTAGGGATGTAAGTGCTGAGCAACGTAAAATTTGTCACCCTTCACTAGCACACAGTGACAAATCTGGCCTGTGTTCTGCATTTATGGCCATTGAACAGGAAGGATTATTTAACATAACTGCACCTTCTGTGACAGGGGACTTCAGATTTTACTGTGTCAAGTATAAAAATAATGTCACACTTAACACACATTGCTGACATCTCCATATAAGTGAAAGATTTTTGAGTGGTAACAATTAATGTACAACCAATCAACCAACCAAAGATAATCTACAAAGCAGTGAACACAGGTGTATCATGGACCTCTGAAAATTCAGAAGTGGGATCAGGTACTATGGAGGAGTGAGCATTCCAGACATGCATCCAATTTGAGTCAAATGAATTAAGTTATGGGAGGATGGACTAAGTGATATAAAGATAAAAACAGGTGACAAAGAATTACATGACTTGGTATTGCACAACTTCCTGGTAATATTCAATACAAGAGATACAGTTTAAACCAGAAACTGTACTGAAAAACTTCAGCATTGAGTTTTGTGTATAATCCAAAGAAATCAATACAGACTTTGGTTCACTTTTGGGTACTTTTACTTAACGTTTACCGTCCCACTCAAGAATATTTCACTCATATGGAGACGTCACTGTGTGCTGGTGAAGGGCGACAAATTTTGCCTGTGCTCGGCACTGCTGGCCTTAGAGCAGGGAGGGTTCTTTAACGTGCCAACACCTACTGTGACACGGGACCTCGGTTTTTTCTGTCTCATCCGAAAGACAGGGACGGCCAACCATGGAGTGGCGCTGCGGGAATCGAACCCTGGACCCCTCGGCTCGAAGTCGAACACGCTAACCACTCGGCCACAGAGGCCCCAAAAGCCTATATAGTCCAACCTGTCTTAGTGACCCACTGAATTAAAAGAAAATCTGTCTTATGTGACCTAAATATTTGACTCCCAAAGTGAAGTTTTCTACACAAATTACCTGAATTAAAAGACCACCTGCCATATGTGACCATTGTAATACCCCCTCTTCAACATTTTCTTAACACAAGTTAGACTGTATTACCAAAGAACTCACCAGCACAACAGCAAGAGCAGGCCCAACAAATGCATATAACAAGCCATCATCAATGGACAGCCAACAACTGAAAAATAAAAATGAACTTCTTACATGTATAAATACACAGAAAATACAAAATCTACATTTTGAACATTAAAAAAATAACACCAACTGAAAAAAACATCATAAAACTAAAATATAGAAGAATAGGAACACATATAAGAGGTGAAAAAAGAGCCTAGAAAATTAAAAGAAAAGAATTTTGAACATAGCAAGAATCTCAATATCAGTATTTCCTACTTTCTACACATATCAACAAAACATTTTAGAAAATTACACAGAAATTCATAGGTTCCATAAATACCAGTACAGCAATAGATGGATGAATGTCACTGTAACTTCTCTGATGATTGAATTCAGGATATTGAAGTTAAAACAAACCAAACAAATAAAAATAAAGAACTACTTACAACTGGTCATTGCCATATCCCTCAGTTTTGGTTATTCCTAAAGAAATTCCTACTATAACTGCTGGTAAAACTGAAATAAGAATGGCAAAAATGTGAATACTCATATGCTACTGAGAATGAAAATTCTGATTTGAAACATTAGGCATTCAGATGACTACAAATGTATATATCAAATTATACATCATCCTGTGTAAATTTATCAATAAACAAAAATCATACCAGACTTCACAAGTAAATGAATAATGACAAATCAAATAATGTTTTAATTGTGGACAAAATCTAGAATACCTGATAAATTCAGAGGTTAAAGTTATCAATCAGACGTTTGACACATTAGAACATAGAAAATGAAAATAGAGAATCATCTATACTGAAGAGCTGATAATTTTTTTTACACTATTCAAATCCCCAAACTTTTGACATAAATGAATCTTTTGTATCACTATTGCCAATGCAAAAGCTGACATAGTGGAACCTCATCATCAATTCCACTTAAATGACTTATGAAATCTGGTCTGATAACAGGTAGTGTCTCCTTAATAAGGTCAAAGTGGTCTAAACACATGACATGACAAACTGACGCAACATCAAATCACTGCACCACAGTTTCCCAAGTGAGTTTATACATGAATTAAATGTAGTATTTTGTTGCCAAAGAAATTATTCAGCATGAATATTGCTGAAAATGAAACCGTAGAATACTCACTCCAGCTTAGCGGCATCAGCCAGCTCACTCGAGACCTAGTGGAGAAAACATAGAGTACGGATATGGCCATTTCAATGCCCTCCGCCAACATCAGGAAGAACACCACCAGTAAGATGAAATGAAGAACCGCCGCCACTGTTGTGCAAACCTCCTGTAAAGATAAGGTACAATAATCACTGTAAAATGCAAGATGTATTTGTGAAACACTGATGTCCCTTACTACACAATCGGACATGGAATAATTTCAATATAATACCAAAATCAAGGTCTAACAGATTTTTTATTATCAAAGGCAAAAGAAAGTTTTGTTATAGGAAATATAAACATCGAGACCAAAGTATAAACTTTGATCCCCAAATATCTTATGGCTGGGGTAGAGGCAAAGGCAAATATATACGACATGCAAACAGCAAAAATCTAAAATACCAAAAACCAAAAGAAAACAAATTAATGCCATCAGTTCATATTCTTGCACAATAAATCATGTTCAACAGGGAATAAAAACGCGCTAGCAATACAGTATTGTCACCTCTAATAAACATTTCTTTCCAATTCACAGCTCTTAGAGAAATTCTATCTTGATTTGCTTAATTTTGCAAAACAAGGAGAACATATTGCACCTGCTCTTTTTTATTAATCTATGTAGAAACACAAAAAATATTAGGGCCTCCGTTGCCGAGTGGTCTCGCGTTTGACTGTGAATCAGAAGATCTGAGTTTAAACCGCGTAGCCCCACTCCGCGGTTGGCCATCCCTGTCTTTCAGATGAGACAGTAAAAACCGAGGCCCGTGTCACAGTAGGTGTTGGCATGTTAAAGAACCCTCCCTGCTCCACGGCCAGCAGTGCTGAGCATAGGCAAAATTTGTAGCCCTTCACCGGCACATTTTTGAGTGGGACGTTAAACAACAATACCATACCATACAAAAAATAAGATGCTTGATTTGATTTACTATCCCAATGATAAGCATTGTTCTTTACCTTTATTTCAGTCCTGTTGATTCCTCCCAGAAAGACTGCATATGAGATGATGAGGGCGACACACAGGTTCATCAGAATGGTGGCTCTATCACTCTTTACATACCTGTTGTGGAAGAGAGTAATCTCTCACAAATATTCATTTCAAATAGTGCAGTTATCTCCCCTGATTTGCATTTCACTTCTATGATGAAATGGTATTCACGTGTATACATACATTGGTCAAATTTAACAGCATAAGACATCACATAATTTTAATGTCAAAATAAAACCAGAAACTTTATTTTGGTTCAAACTTAAATTTTGTGTTTTCTATCTGGATTCCTTTTTTTTTGTTCAAATAACAAAGATACATGTATGATACATGTATACAGATGGAGGATTTTGGTTTGCAATCTACAAGTTGGTTATCAAAGTAATTTCTAAATAATAGAAATATTTTTCATAAATAATTAAATAAAATATATTTCTATTAAATAAGCCGACTTCTGATAGATTTATAAATTGAAAATTTGCATATTATTTTTCAATCAAGAAAATATTGTAACAGTAAGATAATCGGCAACGGTGTCCACACCAGAAATTAGCCAAATATTAGGTACTGTAAATCCAGTTTTATTCGCGAGAATATTATTTTCGCGTAATTCGTGAGATCACTTACTCGCAAAAATAAAGTTCTCGCTAAATATTCTTATTTTAGATTAACACGCTCCACACAACATAACATTCCTATTTAACATACACACGCGCGAAAATATAGTGTCATGAATAATTGCATGGCTACCGATTCGCCAATATAAGATTCCGCGAAAATTTCTGGATCTACAGTAGTCACATTAATCTACAAATCTACAGTATATATACCTCCAGTATGCTCCATACACCACCACAGTGATGATCAGGAAGAGGAAAGACACACCACAGCCTACAGCAGATATTATGTTCAAAGGCAAAATGTCCTTGTCAGGCTGCAAAATAAAATCAAAATAAAAGTCATACCAAAACAGGGATACTGATTAAAAAAGATTTTATTATGATTTATATGAATTTCTAAATTTGATTTGATCCCCGACTTCTTGAGAACAAGAGACTGTATGTTTTCAAATTCTACATGTGGGGTAAATGTGGCCAAATTGTTATCATGTTAGCCTTCTGATTGAGAAATCATGGGTTTGAGTCCAAGCCACACTATGGGTGGCTGTCCTTGTCTTTTAGGTGAGTCAGTAAAAACTGAGGTCCCTTTCTCAGTAGGCGTAAGCACATCAAAGAACACTCCACTTCTCAAAGGCCAAAAGTACTGAGCATAGGCAAAATTTGTTGCCCTTCACAGTAACACTCCAAATCTCTGTATAAGTCTGCCCCTTTTGCCATACAAATGTGGTTTTTCAAGACAGGTGGTCTCTCAAGAAAGGTTTTCTTCATCAATGATTTCTTAAAAAGATGTTTTCATAAAAGTAGTTTCCCAAGGCAGGTTCCACTGTACTTATGAAGCACAATGACTTGGGACTTACTGTTATTCCAGGGCTCATCAGCACAGCAAAGTTTGTCAGGTGAGTACACTCACACACGGTCTCTGTCTCAGTGAAGGATACTACAGTACAACCAGTGCTGGACCAGGCGCCATTAGGTGTTCCACTGAGAAAATATGAAAAACAAAAATTGCAGCTCAAGAACATCTTAAATTTGAATTCTTTTGATATCAAAATTTCCTTGCCAGCTAAGAAAAGTCATACATGAATTTTTTTAA
>JACSZP010019285.1:0-19487 GCA_016161895.1 Pinna nobilis
AAAAATAAAATTCTGTAAAATGTTTACTGTTTGAGAATTTAACATTGTTCAGTTGGAATTATCACGGGTAAAACTAAACATAGCCATTCTATTTTTACTGCTCATGTTGCAAAAGGACTGATTTTCGAATATCCAGTGGTATTTCTTCAACTTACTTCCTAGAGTGTATAAAATCTGCACTTGTAGTTCATTGTGAAAGTAATGCTTGGTAGTGTGTGAGATATACCTACCAAAAGTGAAGAAATAAATCCTTTATTCTTGCAGGAGTCACTTGAGTGGAGTTGCCATAGCATTATGTTGTCATCATCGATGTGATTGGCAAACATATGTTGGGAAGACGTTTATGAGTAGCTGTGGTGTATCATCTCGTGATTTTCAGATTATGTGTAAGCTGAGTGGGTGGGCCACTGCCACATGGGAAGGATATAAAACAAAGGAACAAATGGAAAATCAGAATAATGCTTCCATAGTAAACAATACCAAAAGTGCAGAGACAGGTGATATGTCCAACATTGACAGAATTGTTAAAGCTGAAGTGACAAATGTAGAATCAGAAACCACCTCCAAATGTGACGATACCAGTGATGTTAAAGCTGAAGTGTCAAATGTAAAATCAGAAACAACCTCTACATGTGACAATACCAGTAATGTTAAAGCTGAAGTGTCAAACATAAGTGAAGCACAGACAGAATCTGGTGAAGAAAAATCTCATGAAAGGCCAGCGCCATTAACAAGGTATTGGAATAACTAGCTAATGATACTTTGAGCTAAGTCAAATGTACATTGTAGCGAAAATTTTAATTCACATCAAACACATTTTCCTAATGAATTAACCATTACTCATTCATAGAAACATATATTTCTATGGGTACATCATTTAAGAACTACATGTACATGTATCTAAAGTAGGCTTACTTGAATTTGATAGAAATGTTTGCTAGATTGATTAACCAGAATCACTCAATAGTATACTAAATTTTCTTTGTAATCATTTTGAGAAATTATAGTTAAAACATTTTGCAGTTTTATTCATATCTCTGTGATGGGGCCTTTGTTACCAAGTTCATATCCGACTAGGTTTAGCCATTTAGTTAAATTTTGGAGGGCTAATGATCTTTACATTTGTAGTTGGGGATTCTCTCCTACCACTTAACAATATGACTGGAAAATTGAGTACGGCATTCAGCAGAAGCAAACACAAGTTAATCAAAATTAAATTAAATCTTATTTGGGGTTTTCCAGTATTCATTTAAAAAGGTATTCTTTAAAGCATGTTCGCAATTAAGTAATCAACAATTTATGCATCATTTTAAGAATAATATTTATTTTATTTACAGGACTGACTTAAATCTAACAAGAGGCGAAAGAGAAGAAATTGGTCGAAAATGTAAAAGACTTATCGATTACGGTCGTGTAAAGTTTTTGAGTGACTTAGGCATAAAAAGTGATTTAAAGGTATACATTGATGAAAAGCTCACTCCTGAAAATGTTGTTATATTGGCAAAACTTTCTTAATGTATGTAAATAAAACTAATTACTACCATAGAGCTTTGATTTTTGAAGTTTTGATAAATAAACTAAGTACATTGTAAATAAATAATAACGTCATGAACACAAACATATTTAGCCTTCTGCTAATTGAAGTCGCTAGATGTGGGCACTATGGCCTAGTGTTTGACTTCTGATCGTGAGGTCCAGGCCTAAGCTATACTTTAAAACTATCCCTGTCTTGTGGATGAAAAAGTAAAAATTAAGGCCCCATGTCACAGTAGGTGTCGGCACGTTAAAGTAACCTCCCTGCTCTTCGACTATAAGTGCCAAGCATAGGATAAATTTGTCGCCCTTCATCAGCACATTGTGAAGTCTCCATATAAGTGAATGATTCTTGATTAGGACATTGCTGTTTCAACACCACAGACCATAATGGACTGGTCTAAGGCAATAGAGAAATGCATACCATTTTGATACTTGGGGTTGAAAGGATTACTTGTATCAACACAAATAGGATGTAGACTGGATTCTTGTCATCTGTCTATCCATCATACTCATCTTATTGTCAAAGACATCTTGGTTATGAATGGATATAGCAATGTGAAATATTAGTTTAATGATTTTCTATACAATCATTTATATTCCTATTCTTTCCTGTTGTTTATATCAGAGCTACTTCATATCAAATGGTTTAAGTGTACGTTACAAAAGGTCTTGGATTAACCCCAGATCATCTAATTGAATCATTTTTATATGCCCATCGTAAGACGGGAAGTATTATGTTATGTTATTGTCCGTACATCTGAGGTTATAGTTTTCTAGACTTATGCTATGGATGCAGATCAGATTCTGAAAATTGGACACAAGCTTCCTCTTATGGGGTTACAGTCTATTTGCAGTCTTGCCCTCTGGAAATATGACATGTAAACAAATTCTCATCATGTCTCCCTACATCTACAGCAGTAATTGACCTTTCGCCAAACGCCAGACACATGGCTCTTCGTGTGGTTTTTTACGTCAATTGAGTGTGACGTCATAATCAAATAAATGTTTGAAGGGCCATTTAATTGTGATTTCATAATAGAAAAGTCTGTCGATACGTACCATGGCGGGCATTTGGCGATAAGTTGATTGTACAATGCTCCCTACAGCAGGAAATTTGTGTGTGAAGGGTTGCTTTTGAAGGTAAAATTCCATTAGTAATTCCACATAGATGCAATCAGATTTATAGAATAGCAGAATAATTACAGTTAAGAAATAAAACCTTTCGACATAACTTTGTAAAATTCTAGGGTGAAAATGTCAATTAAGGAGCAATAGCATAAGCTCACTTGCATTTTGTGAAGTGAGCTTAAAGTTTATGTACATGTTCTTGACAATACACTTTGTGTTAAACAACAAAGACAGGAGATAAACTTCAAATTGTTTATTTTAATAAATCATCTTATTTTTAGTACAGATGCTTAAACAAATAAGCCTGTTCTCCACAGTTAACTACAAAGTCTTACATATATCGTCCTCTAATCTACCATCTAAAGTATACGTTGGAAGCCCAAACCAACTCTAAGTGGCAGACCAATATAACAGAACATTACAACACTGGGACAGAGACTTTCATGTACACATGAATCAGCTGTATATTGAACTGCTAGTTGGCAGTAAACAATAGTGAATTACGCCATAGTATCTTCAGATACTCTATGTTTATGCAAACTCAAATAGGTGATGGAACATCACGTAATTATGTTACATGAATGACAATAACACTGGATATTCTATCACCAACAGAAACGATTGTCCCTCACAAACCACAGAAGTGTGGTGGAAAACGCCAATGTGAAAATGTGTTACAAGAAATGAGGGCAAGAATTAAACTGTGGGTCGGAGAAATTTACAATCATGAATTAGTTATCATATGAATGGTAAAAACTTGAAACGTGCATTAATTTAAGTATTATTTTAACCATGATTAATGTCTGGACAATATAGATGTGTGTATGCATTAGGTATCTAATTTGGATGTGGAAGTGCTGTAAGTGTAAATAGAAACAAGTGCTCCATGAAATATGCTGAATCACCTATCTACAACTAATCAGTAAGAAAATGCAGTAACATTTGTAATACGACAAATCAAAATATTCAATCATCAATGTGCTAATGCTGTCACACAAAGGTCTAATGAAACCAGTTGAGGTCAAATCATATGACCTATGTCAGTAACCAATCAAATTTTGAGCCACAGAAAATGAATTTAAATGTCATCAATTCGAGTAAATAATGCACAGAGTTTCCAAAGTATGGGATTTGAGCTCTCTGTCTGGTTTTATTAGATCATAGTGTAACATAGCATAAATAGGAGCATACTGAAGATTGAACACTAATTAGAATGAGGTAAAAGTAGATAATTTGTTGATAAATTGACACTTCCTGGTGTTCTGTCAGCCTGAAATAGCTGTAATGCAAAAGCAATGTCCTAAGTAAAGCTGCTAAATATTGAATTAAGCAACAACCATGATCTATTGCATTAAGAAAAGAGATTAGAAGGTACTATGTAAACAAAAAGTACACTAACATTATCATAATGACAAACATTTTTGTTACTAATCTGTAAAGAAGAATGTCAATGAAAATCTGTACCCCAACCTTTTTGGTGGTCAATCTTTGAAAGGATCTTATAATGCTACTCCATATATATACAGAGAGAGGGGAATATGTAAATTGCTGTCCTATATTTGTACCAGCTAGCATCATGCCTGAACTATAATACAAATACCACAACATTAATGTAGATATGGGTACTTTGGTGCATCCGGTAATAACAAATTTGCATAACCTTTGGTGACTGTAAACCAATCAAAATTGGAGAGGTAGGACAAACACATGACCTGAAACAATGAAAATGAATAAACAATGTGAATACACAACCAGCTAGGAATAAGTAACATGGAAAAAACAAAAGTTCTCTTTGAAATGAAATACCTTTTGAGCACAGTAAAAAGTCAAAACATATACAATATTGTTCTCTCTGTAGTTTTCCTGTTTTGTGGCAAATCAAGAAAATACATGTCGTAATGCAAGAAGACAAACAGCAAACCATTAAATCATGTCATGGATATTTATTACAACCAGGTTAACAAGAAAGTTTCCAAGGTACGAAATGTCCTATAAATACCCCAGAATAAACTGCCAATCAAAACTAGTATCTTAAAAAGTGAACTTCACATCTAGCATACAAAGGAACCTCCCATAAAGACCAACCACCTAACATATAAGACCATCAGGATTCAATCTGTTTGACAGTACACGCATATCACATCAAAACTTCCATCCAAGTTCTACATCTCTCAAAGCTTTGCACAGGTCATGATAAGAAAATAAGTGAATTAATTCTTGAATTGATACTTTGAACTGCTTGAAATCTCNNNGTGTTGTGATAGGAAATCATTTACTTGTCAGATACCATTGCAGGGTCAAAGTACAATTTTTCAAAACTCTTGAAACTTCAAATTCTTGAAGTAGCCTCATGGATTTTGATGTACTGAGAGTCGTCTGTATTTCCATTTACAAATACCTTATTGTAAAGACCACCTCATTAACCCTTTCAACCCCAAGTATCAAAACAGAATGCTCTTTTCTATTGTCTCAGACCAGTCCATTATTGTCTGTGGTGTTAAAAGGGTTAAGCAGCCATTTCAGTCAGTCATATACGTAAGCTTACTGGCAAGATTCCACTGCAATACCAAAACACAATGTAGAACAGCACACAGAAAAGAGTGAACAGAAGTTTTGATTATCAAGGTAAATGGTGGTCCTCAGACAAAAAGTAAAAAATACAGAAAAACTAGACATATTAGAACAACACAAATCTCTATGCTGGCAGCTAATTCTGAAATTTCCAAGGGGAATAACTCAGGCAAAAAAATTTCAACCCCAACCAAATCTTAACTTGACCTGTGTATGCTCATGACAAATCTATACCAAATTTCATATCATAATATCTGTGTGTGACTTGGATAATGAACAGAAAATGAATTACAGAGCAAGGACGGAACATGGTTAACATAAGCTGGTCAACTAAGGAGGTGTGACAAACAACGTCAAATTTCTCTGACGGAGAATGACTGTACAAGTAAATGATAAAAGTAACATAGCATGATTTACTTTAAGAATTCCATTTTTAGACAAAAACATATCTATTTTCATTACTTGGCACTTAAAATTGTGGATCATCAATGCTGATTTCTTCACGGGATACATTATCATAAGGAGCCATCACAAAGAACACTTTGAATCTAGAGCATAAATATAAAGTTCTCTATTTTCCCAATTCTTCACATCACACATGCTACAATGCTGAAGAACAGGAATTTCCAATCTAATCCCAAACATTGAAATGGAGGGAGATAATGACTGAATAAGAATGTCCAATCTAATCACCAAACAATGATGCGGAGGGAGATAATGACAAAGAAATATTATGAAAACACATGGCCAAGTGCTCTAGGACCCAGTGAGATTGTACATGCCTATCACACAGATATCAAACACCTACATGTCCATTATTCTTTGATTGTCCCTTTCAAGATAAATTAATCTCCAAATTCAATTTGTTTAATTTTTGAAAAATTGATCTCCAATAACTACTGAAAGCATGGAAGTATGAATATTTCCAAAAATAGAACATTTATGCCAATGACAAAATGCACTACACAAACCACTGATAAACAGCTCTACCCGGCATTTGATGTAACTCCCTGCTTCCTCACAGGAAGTTTTCTACTCCCATTACTGATCCTATCACTCACTAATGCTGATTTGTGATGCAGCAGGACGTAGAACGGGATTCCATGATATGTCACTGACAGCAAAAAGATAATCACTTCTAATACAGAGGCAGATACATCAGAGCAGATGAGGAAATCACATCTAATGCAAACAGAGGCAATCAATAACATAACTATCCAGGTACACCAGCATTTTACGTACACTCTTACTGTATACAGGGTTATTTTCGCCCCATGTTATTTTCACCCCGTGTTATTTTGCCCTAATGCGATTGCAAACAGTTTCGCCCCGTTTTAAATTGGCACATTTTCATCATAATTCTATTCAATGAATTAACAATTTCGATTTTGCCCAGTTTTGAATTCGCCCACTGACCATGGGGACAAAAGGGGCAAAAATAAAATGGGGACAAAAATTTCCTTTTATACAGTATTCATGTTCACAGACATAATTATCATGAAAAACAGTATGAATGACCTCAAAAGTTGGCACTGGGTCAATCAAAAATACACGTATTTATTCACTGTAGTTCATATTTTGCGATTGTTTTAGACATGCCAGATAATAAAGACAATCTACATGTCAGCTAGGACAGGTTCTACATATGCATCCACTCACCATGTGGTACAACCATAAACTTGCAGAGGTATACACTAACAAAGTAAGCTGAGGTCAGAGGTCATGACATAATCTTTGGTACATCACTATACACTGCAAAAACCTGACTAAAAAAGGTGAAGCAAAATGGAAATTTGAGAAAAATAAAGCACAGACTTATAATAGTACCATGGAACAAAGACAAGAAACATACACAAGTACATACTCTGTTACAGAAATGAAATATCTACTGGAAGTTTGGGAGAACAAAAGAAAGAACATTTTGAATGTTCCAACTTATAACCTGAGGACGTGTAACATTGGCATGTTAATGTCTGGACCCATATGAAAGAGAATTATGATACATACATCACCTACTAACAGGTGGTTCTTGACTTGAAAGACAAAGGTACCAGTACGTTACAACATCTATGGCTGATCTTTACCGAACAACTGAGAAATGGGACAGTTATTTATAAAGCTGGTACAATAAAATGAAATAATAGAAAATTAACACAAAATAAAAACATTCCTTTAAGTGGTAAATTTATTGGCTTCAGTATAAAGGTGGTGTCATGCAGTTAATGAGTCTATGACAGGTGGCATCCTTATATTAACAAATCAACATATTGTGGTGGGTGCCATCTTTCATTTTACAAATCCCTAGCACATGGCTCCCCATTGTGACAAATGTATCACATGTAGTATTTTTTCTTTTAACAAATATATCACATATCTTGAGTGTCAAAAAGCTTTTCTTTCGTAAAATTCTTCTTTATTTTATTTTTTGAATTTGACAATACCACAAGTGTTCATTGTGGTTTCAGGTGAACAAAACTATTTTACATCCTTTTTCTTTCAATATAAAGAATGGATAAGGAATATAAATATCAGGAAATGATTCTGAAAAAAAAATACACGTTTCTATAAATTTCACGGTTACGATCACCATGGGGTCATTTGAAAGGTCATAACTTGTGTAATATGTATACCATACATAAATATTGTGGAATTTCTAGTTTCATTTTATACTACAGAAAAACAACAAGATAAATAGTCAGGGCAAATACAACATCTTCCTATTATTTAATTATGCTTTTCTGGTGTGGATATAGGTATACGGTCTTACACGAACTGAACTGGACTTGTGTTTTGTCTAAATATGAAAATACCAGTCAAAAATAGATCTTTATATCACCATTGTTGATAAATTTAATAAATGAAATGATCTAAAATGAATTTGAATATGCAGATTTTGGTAAAGTTGTAATGAAAGGGGTGATAATGCATTAACGTGATTTAGGCCATATAAAACCAGGAACTACTTTTACTTCCATTCATTGTGAAATCTTATTAAGCAAATAATTACTGTTGTACATACAAAATGTATGTGTATGGGACTGAACAAAGAGCAGAAAAGGGAAAGAACATGCATAAATAGTCCAGTACATAACAGTGAACACAGAAGACTACAGGAACACACATGCACACATTTATACATAAATATTCACTTGGGTGGGAGTATGACTGATAAAACATCACTGAAGATACTATAACTTAAGTTTGAGGACAACTTGTTGACTTTGATATTCTTGGATTCAAAATATTTTTCTTCTTTTACATACATTTGCTCAGTATCAAATGATTACTACATTATCTCTTGTATCATGAAGTAATTAAAGATTACAATGCTCAGCTTGATGTTGTTTTTTCTTCTTTCTTTGGTATATAAATATTCTTCACAAGTTCACTTAATCAGAGAAATGAGCTAAAAGTTGCACCTGAAACTATATTCCATCTTTACACATATGAATGAGTCATGAAATATAAGTAGAATTGGTCGTCTCGGCTACCACAAGTATGGTTCAGACAATGGGGAAATAGAACAAGGTATCTCCAACTGCCTAAGGTGAACTAAACATTAAGAACATTTTTGAGGACATTATTTTAGTAGTTAATCAACTGGACGTGGCATATCCTTCACATAAGTTGTGTATACAAACACCTGTGCTAATATCTGAATCAAAGTCTTACTCAAATATGCATGATTAAGTAGAGAAAACCCAACAGCTTAGAATATCTTCATAAACACAACATAATATCAGCATACATGCATATTTTACATGCCAATTGCAAGAAATTTTTAACATCTTTTATGAGCATAATTTTGCAAGTATTCACTAATGCAAATGAACAATGAACACAATTATGTCATGCTATGCATTTATATGACACAGAACGAGCAAACTACAGCGGGAAAACGCCTACATATCACCTTCACTTGGGAGATCACCTGGCAATGAAGACTAGTAAAATTCAGTCTTATCATTATTCTAGGCTATTTAAATCTTAGTTAGGATACCAACTCAGTAATCAGACTAATTTTAGCTAGCAATTTGGGTGGTCTTAATAGCCAGGTTCCACATTATATCCATCACAGTATGATTACAATGCAACACTTCCAAGTTTAAATTCACAGGGTCGTGTATGGCATCCTTTCCAACTGAACAGAGAATAATGAAAGCTTCAAAAATATGTCATTTGAATGTTTAACATTCCACAGTACATTGTACTAGTATCTT
Source organism: Pinna nobilis (assembly GCA_016161895.1). Taxonomy (NCBI): domain Eukaryota; kingdom Metazoa; phylum Mollusca; class Bivalvia; order Pterioida; family Pinnidae; genus Pinna; species Pinna nobilis. Next base: position 9,456 of record JACSZP010019285.1, read on the forward strand.
AGCACAGTAAAAAAAAACCAGCCAATGTAATTATAGGTTTGATTGAACTTTTGTTTTCTAAATGGGATAAGTCTGCTAGTCTGATATTTGTGTTGTTTTACTTCAACAGTGATGAGCCACGGTTTATCCCAATATGACATAAAAATGATAATAGTAAAGATTGGAACATGTAAGGAATCAATAGATCAAAATTTAAGTAGAACTGTCCTCAATACATTGAATCCTGATATCTTTGTTGAATATACATAATTTGCCAAAGCACTTTTAAAATTCTACATTCAAACTGCTTTCCATCTCACTATACTATTAATAAAAAGCTTAACTTCAAATTTTGTAGACATGCATTGTTTGTGAGATATACCAGTAGTCAGGAAATTAAGTTATATTTCAATCCTTCTTATTTGTGCCTTGAAAAATGATATTCATATTTGCATAGTACTGAATCCAAATAGTATCATAGCTGAATGATTGGCATGTATCTCAAACAGAAAAAAAACAAGCACAAAAACTTCTGAAGATTAGTATTGCTTACATAGCTTAGATACATCAAATAGAATCACCACAGTTTATCTTCTGTCGCAACATTAAACACTGATAATGACAAAGTTCAGGCAAATGTCACTTATATCCAGTAACTTGAGATAAGTGTATAAAAGTTTTGTGAAAACAAGGATCCTAGTGTTTTTTCTTCCTCCGTCGACCTTTCTTGCTTGATGAAGCTGAGTTCCAGGATTGGCTAGTTGATGTTTGAGGTTCCGGTTGTTGCCATTGGTGATCTGTGCCTTGCTCTGTGTTCATAGCTTGATGAAAGAGATGATTGATGAAGTCCTCTAGCTCCGCCTCTCTGTTAGATAGAAATGAAACATGTAGAGCTTTGCTTCTGCAAATTCACAGCCAATATTTGAGTAAATATCTAAAAGTAAATCATTTTGGGTTTTTTTCTCTATTTTTTGCCAAAAAATCTCATTTAGTTAATATGAAACAAAACTTCAGTCAATATATTGCCAGACACCTTTTTTTGATAGCTGTCATTTTAAGAAAAGACCCCTCAATGCATAGGATATCTTACCACAGTTCAAATTTCTCAACCCTGCATCAGTTTAATGGCGACTGGATACCATTATCATAATAATGTTGAAAGTAGGATCCAATACTGTTACAACAACAACAAAATATCATAAGATTGTGAAAGATCCTAGAAGGGTCTTGATACCCACCATTGTTAGATCTATAATAGACCTATGACAGACTACTATTTCCCTTCATTCTCTTTGTTCTATTGATGCATTAAATAACTATTTCCATTTTCTTATTTCTCACGAGTGAGTGCCAATTTTTCTTAATCAAACCCTTCAGTACATTCAAGCCAAGTTCCTCCTCTGGTATCAAAATTTTTTCAGCTTGCGTCCAAAATGTGACATGCAAAACTATAATCCAAGGGAAACCTCCTTGTAAGATTTGAAGCAGATCTCCGCTGTATTTTCTAAGAAAAAAGTTTCAAAGGAATTTACATTTTAAATCCTAAGTTCACCCCTTGGGCAAGACCTTTTTTTCTGATCAGTCGATAAATTTGACGTGATTTAACGTGCGGTGTGACTACTCAAAGCCCTTACCACACACCAGGACCACATGGGTAGCTTTGAAGTGGCTTCTTGTGTTTAATGTGCAACCAAGATGGTGTTTGTTACATGAATTTCTGATCAGTCTAACAATAAAGCAGACAAAGCAAAACCCCAAAGGAAACCGTCATGCAAGATTTGAGGAAGATCCGTTTAGTTCTTTCTCAGAAAAAGGGAACATGGGATTGTCTTTCAAAACATAAATTTCCCCCTTTGGGGCCCTAATTTTTTTCTGATTAGTTTCAAAATACGGCATGCAAAACTAAGCCCATTAGGAACCTCAATATACAAGATTTGAGGGAGATACCTTCAGTACTTTCTGAGAAATAGCAATAACAGGAATTATCAACGGAGGGACATGGGCGATTGAATACGAATCACAGATGGAAGGTGATTTGATACACCGAGTATGATGGTGAGCTACAAAGTATGTAACATACCCAGATCTGCCTTGCTGATTGTTATTTCCTCTACTACCTTCAGTTGCTATCCTATAAAATATGTGATGTGCACTGGCTTGCATATGTTTGAAGTAATCCTTCTGTTAATGAGAAAAAAAACACCATTTCATGCATAATGAGTCCTGTATGAATATATACATGTATATATGCAAGAATTTTTGAAATAACAATTTTGGGGTCAATTTCCACATATACATAATATATTGTGTTGTTGTTTGTACAATCCCATCCCAGAATTACTCACATTTTAAGCTATACTTAAATGGTAATTGGACCCAATGGCCATGCTTTCTAGGTCACAAACAGATAAAGTCAACCTGGCAGAAATATACATTACCTTACAAGAGACCCATTCTGTAATATCATAGATTTTGCCTTCCATACAAGCATAGTAATGCCACAGAAATCCAAAAACCTTTGTTTCTGCCCATACATCTCCCTGAAATACAAAGAAACGCTCATGCAAAATGAGATCTTGGCTCTCAAGTGTGAATTTATAATAAAATCAAATGCGCTAAACATTAAATGAATGCACAATGCATAAATTCTCAGAGAAATTATTGATGAATTATGTTGCTTATCATTCCTCTCAAGACTCTTTTACTTATATGGTAATGTCAGAATATATCATTGAAAAGCTTCAAATATACCTGGCTCAACTCTTATAGTCATTGAGGTGTGAGGGTTCTTTAACTTGCTTACACCTAATGTGATATGAGACTTCCGCTTTTGACTGTCTCATCCAATAAGATACGAAAACCCTGCTGCTTCTGCAGAGCAGAACCCATGTTCACATGATCAGAAGGCATAACGGCTCTTAAATTAGTCTATAGAGGTCAATCATGACATGATATGATATACTGATCTTACCTCCTTTGCTGAGTGTCGTATATTGCATCTCTTACAAAATCGTGCACTATACCAGGGTCGATCTACTGGAATTCTTCTATGTTTCCCACCACAGTTATCACAACGCATCAAGTTAGCCGCCTATAGGAGCAGAAATATTTATTAAAAGAAACGAGTTTGAGTACATTGTCCTATTTAGATACAATGATCTCTACAACACTAACGATATGAGAGACCGTAAACAAATCAGATTTAGAATGATAAAATGCACTTACATTAAATTTTCAAATAAATGTTAATGATTCAGAATCTGTTGTCACATAGTACAGTTCACAAATATGTAAGGTTATGTAAACAACTCCATCGAATTCAGGTGTTTAATTTAAAAGAATAAGGAGTCAGGCAAATGTATACTGAATATGTTATTTTTATTGAACATCCAACTCAAAAATAATTCAATCAAATGGAAATGTCATAGAATACTGTTAGAGGGCTTCAAATCTAGGATTATCCTGAAATACTTAATCAAATGCCACTGGGCAGAAGGTTTTTTTTTAATGAGTCGACACTTACTGTGATACAGGGACCAGATTTTTTTCTGACAGATCTGAAGAACTGGAAAAGCGAGCCACCTCAGCTGAAGCTGAGACCCTCAACCTAACAGTTCAGAACAGCATTCTACCACACAGCCATGACGGCTCTAGGAAGGAGTGATAGAGCACAGAAGTGATGGTAATCACTTAATGTGCTCTTTCTCCATGTCAGTCACACAAATATCTAATAAAACCACATTGAGAGATGAGATCTCAGAAACTAAATGAAAAACATCTCATCTATTCATAACAGTGTTATTCCTGGGCTCTTACAGTGTGGTGGTATCACCATGCTTTCTCAATAATACCACCATGTTATCTGCATTACCCCACTATTTTCTCCCCCCACCACCCTATTTCATTTACAGAACTAGCAATTATTGACCGAATTAGAGCAATTCTCAGAATAAGTAACATATAAGTGTTGCTTATAATGCATATCCATGGGCAACCAAATAATAAGCTGCCGTGTGGTGCAGTTTACAGGTATGTTCTCCCCACTTTAGGTTAACATGCACCTAAAAGACACACACACTATCCAAAATTCAGGGGAGAACACTGCCTCAATATATTCAAACTGTACATTTAATTTCTAAAGCTCGAAATTTAATTGGTTACAAACAGAATTCATACAATTTGACACATCTATCAGTTATCATTAGATCTTCTTACACATTGAAGGTCAACTTTGAATAAGATTGCACAGGCATGCTTTATTTCACCCTGCAGCCTTTCAATTACATCTCTGTATATTTATGGAAAGTACAATTCAGTTTGAAATAGGCACGAATTCAGAAAATGTTTCATTCAAATAGTTTTAGTAGTGAAGATAGTCTTACTTCTTGGATCTTTTCCTGAAGTTTAGTCATCAAGTCATTGAATTCTTTCTGTAATAATAAATAATACAGTCATCAGTAGAACAAGAGGAAATGGAACAAGATTTGCCAAAAGAAAACAAAGCTAGCCGAAGTATATAAAGAAATAGGGTTTAAAGATTTTCTAAAAGTAGGTCAGCGTCTAAGGTCACTAGGTCAAAAGTCATGACCCTACATGAAAGTAATAATCAAGAGGAATCTATATGTGAAATATCAAAGCTGTAACTTTTCTGGTTCAAATGATAAAGCCCAGATTAAAGCTTTGTCTACAGACACCATCAGCAATGACAATGGCCGTCACCAACAACGGCATCGGGGGTGTGGCATTAGTTCTCTGGACTTTTACCATAGCAAGAAAAAATATAAAGATCTTAAAAGCTACTTAGAATCTCCAGACTTCATAATTAGCAGCAGGTACTCTCAAGTAGGCCTTATATGTCCTTATAATGACCAATGCCATAGTTATGAAACAACAAAATTTCTTCAGAATCAAAGAAAAGCATTACAGAAACAAGGATAATTAAGTCATAAGATCACCTCATTAACTGATTCAATTTTAGTCACTTTATTGTTCATAAATACTGAGGTTTCACTTTACACAGAAGTTTAATTGAGAATTGTAAAGATATAAGAACAAAATTGCCAAAAATTCATCTCTTCTATAGACCTTTTAACTGTAATTGCAGTCCTGTGATTTTGGTTAGCAAAATGATACAGATACTGGCAAAAACATTGTAGTAACTGTTTGTTTCTTGAATTCATTTTCCACATATCTGTATCATTTTGCCAACCAAAATCAAAAGACCATAGTTAGCTTACAGTGAAAGGGCCTATCATAGGCTTTGGAACAAGTCTGAATGATCTCATAAAAAACAATTAAAATCCAATAGGAATGTAATTTCATACAAAATAATTTATAACAAGGTTAAAGAAATAAATGGAAAAATAAAATACAGTACACACCATGGCCGTTTCAGCTTGATAAGCTTCTGCTAACTGATGATCATAAAGACGTCTTTTCTCCTGAAAGATAATATGGAGACAAAATTATAGGGAGTGATGAAATTCAAAAACAAGATACTGAAACTGACCACATTTTTAACAATATAAGTTTGAATCTGACCTTTTCCTTTAAGTTTGCCCTCATTAGTTAACCTAGAAGAAAGTTTAAAAGCATGTCCCAGAATCTTACTCACTGGTTCGCCTATAAGCTCAAACATAAGAGTAATCAGAGAAAACCAAGTTAACCTAAATAGATTTTTCCTAAATTTGATATAAAAGTATTTCTTAATATTTCCAATCAAGCAGTAAATAAAGGCCATAGGATTATGTAAAACTGAAACGTGCCTTTTCAAGCATAAATACATTATATACTTAGTATGGTTGTCTTAGCAATCAGATCCAAAATATTAAACTTCTCAACACTAGTGTGATATTGACAAAGGGGGAGGGGGGAAGCATAAACTCCCTCTTGCTTTTTGAGATGAACTAAAACTGCAGAAGAATCTTACTTACCGGTTCACCTATAAGTTCAAAAGCATGTCCCAGGATCTTAAAGGCCTCTTCAGCACCTGGCTGTTTGTTCTGTAATGGAAGATGGAATAGAGTTTTTTTTTAACTAAATAGACTGTAGATGCAAGTGATATTAACTGATACCAAATCCAAACTTCATATCGAAAAATAATTGATAAATGTAACATAAACCATAAATATGACTCAATAGAATGTTAACAGTCCTAAAATTTGATACAGCAATGATTCAATAGAATGTTAACAGTCCGTCCCGAAATCTGATACAGTAGACAGCCCAGGATATCCTGCTTACAGTATTCTGAAACTATTGTTTAATCTTTCAATTATGAAAAATGGAATAACATTCAACTTAAAATTGAAAATTTTGTAGAAATGGAAAACCTTGTTATATTGAAGATATGTGAGAAATATGATGAAAAGCCATATCACTTGCTATGGTCAAAGTGCCAGCACCTACTCTGACACGGGACCACACTTTTTACTGTCTCATCTGACTGACAGGGACAGCCAACCGCAGTGTGGCTCAGATTTGACCTCACAATCATAAGGCGAAAATGCAAACAACTGAGCCTCGGCAGTCTAATCTACCAAATTAACTGATAAGAGAAGTAAGGCTCTGGATACTAACTTTATCAGGATGGACTAGGACGGCTTGTTTACGGTAATATTTCTTGATATTATCGTCTGATGTATCACACTGTAAACCTAGAATACTGAAACACAAGAAAACAGTATCTTCAGATATGTCATAAATCTACCCAGTGGTACTAAAGATCCCAAACAGAACATTCAGAATCGAACAGGTGTAAGCTTTGCAATTTTGTGTTTCGACACAAAATATTCCAAAATAGCTGAGATCTATGCAACAAGTACCCTGAGCATTACTGAAGCAAGACATCCCCCACTAGCTCTCTTTAAGATAGAGTTGCACCATCTTTCATATTAGATGCAACATGTCTCATCTAATGCTTAGGTTTAGATCACTAAAACTATGTATAAGTCAATACAAGATGTTTTTGTGAAACACTGATGCCCCCACACAGCAGCTAAGTAACTTTGCTGTAAATATCCCTTATAGTTCAAAAGATATGGTCCAGGTAAAAGATATTTTAAAGTATGTCAAACTCTTAGGTCAAGGTCACAAGGTCAAAAATGTTGGTGCCATGGAAGAGTCTTGTCACAAGGAATGCACATGTGATATATGAAAGGCTTATTGCAAATCATTCAAAAGTTATGACCATGGTTACATTTTTGGGGAAAAAACAGACAAATGAACAGTGCAAAAACTATATGCTACCAAATCTCCAATTACTGGGGTATAAAAACAGTTGCATCCTACTGAGGAAGGACCCCCAAACCCCACATTTCAACCGCTAGCACTCTACAGTAGAACGATATCTAAGAAACATTAAAACCTTATCTGTAGGTACAGTGTAAGGTTTAAAATAATTACCTGTATGGATCTTTTCCTTTACATGCCAGAAGTCTTTGCATTGCTTCATCACCTGAAGAAAGCAAAATGTATTTAGAAGGATTAACTCAACATGAGAAAATAATTTGTTCTAAGGATAAGAATACACATGTATACACATACAAGTCTATAAGCAATCACTCTTATGTGCTTCCATGTGAAATAGATGTGTCCTGACAACATTGGTATGTAATTAAATGAGTATAATTATTTCCACTTGGAGTTACAGTAGACCTCAATATTAATTCTAAAAGATGAATATCAAATCAATAATAACTAAGCGTATCACCTAAGTTTTCGTAGACAAAGTCTGATGTGGAGACATGACTTCAGGATGATAATTGAGTCCTTATATGGTACTACCATGTATAATGACACTATGGCTACATGTGTATCTAAAAGCTTAACTATTTTCATCCTATGCAAAGTTCAAAGTACAGTGGAGTTGGCCTGTAAGGAGTTAAAGGGGATTGACTTTTGACTTTGTTATAGGCATCCTTCGTTTTAAGCATCAGAATTTACTACACGTATAGATAAATAGTAATTCTATTCTGAGATTTTATTCCTCTTTGTTATAGCACTGAATTAACTTTAAGCCGATTCTGTACATTCTTTAACTTAAAATGAATAAATTGAAGCCTGATCATTCTGACCAATAACCTCAGTCTGGAAGTTTAACATTTTACACCACACTCTACAATCTTTCAATTATGTGAGTCTGCCAATTTTTACCAACCTTCCCAATGTAAATTGGCAAACTTTTTCAAATACCTAATCAACTGAGGCCACCTAAAATTAATTATCTGGTTCTCAAGCCATTTTTTCCTAAAACAAATGCAATGCATGTAAGAGGCTTTTTATTTATCTTTTTATTGATGAAAAAAGTGCAGGTTTTTCTCATCAAAAGTTTAAAACATTTTACTGACTAAGGAGAACCGTAATTCTAATTTTATTTGGCCTATTTAGGTTTTATTTAAACCTATGCTGACTAGAGGTAAGAAACTAAATGGTTTAAAGCACAATGCTCTAATCAAGAGTTGTTCAAATCAGACTGTTACTATATTTGTTGAATTCAAGTCATAAATTTTCAAAAAATCAATATTAAGATTTTATACATGACTTACGAGTGATTTTTATCGTAAGTTTCATAGCAAAAAAAGGCTGCAAAATTTTAAACTTGTGAAAAATTACCTGTTGATGGTAAACTAATGTTGGCATCAAGTCCAATCTTCCTCTGGGTGTCTGGTGAATATGTGGCACTATTTGGAAAATACTTTTTGAAGATTTTTGTTTTGACGATGGTGGAGACTTTCATCCAAATCCATATCACAAACTGAACACAATACGAGACTCTGTAAAGGTAAAATACAGTAATTTTTGGTGAAGTAAAGAAAAATAAGCAATTAGAAGAAAATAAGACATGCCTAAATAAGGAATTCACCCAAGTCCAAATTTAAGGTGTCGAAAATAGGCCTTTGTTTATTTTGGTTTACTCAAATGACAACAATCTTTCAGTTACATGTGGGGCCAGACTTTTTAGTGGAGGAGAGTCGTGTTATAGTTGTACCCAACTGTAATTGTCATTGCCAAGCTAAATCGACCTTTGTAAATCTAAGATCAGACACTAAAATGTATCTACAAGGTTTGATATCAGACTGGCTTGCTTGAGACGTTTATTGATTCATATTACAGGGAAAATCAAAATTGCAGACAAACCAACAGAATAAAACAGCTAAAAGACACATCATGATGATGACAAAGCAACAAACAGTTAAACAATCATGCATGATGTAACCTGGATCACTTATGCCCTTGAGATAGGGCAACTAAAAATTCAACTAGGTGAAGGTCATGTGTGATTGCTAAAAGGATCAATTATGTTGTTATATTGTTGTTTAACATACCACTCAAGAATAATTCACTCATGTGGAGACGTCACCATTTGCCTATGAAGGGTGACAAATTTTGCCTATGCTTGGCACTTATGGATGTAGAGCAGGGAGGGTTCTTTAACATGCCAACACCTACTGTGACACGGGACCTTGGTTGTTACTGTCTCATCCGAAAGACAGGGACAGCCAACCGCAGCTTGGCTCCACTAGGATTTGAACCTGGACCCTTCGATTCGAAGCTGAACATACTAACAACTAGGCCCCGGATCTATTATGTAAAATGGCCAACTCCAACGCCCATATCCTGTTATCTATACCACTCCAGTAAGCAACATCTGGTGCAAATTTGATTATGAGATTACAATAGAACATCTTTTAAATTGATCATTTGGGAATATATTTCTATAAAATGTTAAAATGAATCGTTAAAACACACAAAGAGCATCTCACCAATGGTGGTTTAAAGGATTTCATTGGTGTATCAGTACACTTGCATGTGTAACAAGAAACCGCTAAAGACGGTATGGCCTGTTTGCGGGCCTTGACAGAAAATAAACAAAATTGTTGACTCTGACAGTCAACCCTCTATTATTACGGTCCAACTCAAATCATTGGTTTGACCCCCCTCTTACTTTCAACAAGTACATGTAAATATATTACTAAATTCTTTTAAACTGCTCTAATTCAAGTAAAAGTTGTGATTAAAGTTCTCATCAAGATCTATCTACATGTAAAGTTT
>JACSZP010019288.1:2500-14596 GCA_016161895.1 Pinna nobilis
AATGAACTATTTAATTATGAGCTGAAGTATGCTTCGGTAGATATAAGAACTTTGGTCAATATTTTATCACGCTCTTACGTTAGCGTACCAGTAATAGAAGCACACACACACAAGCGAACCCGATCAGATGGCATTCTTCAAAAGATTTAAATATCGCTGAGTTTTTTCTGTTCTTTAAGTTTTCCACTCGAAAATCTTTCGCTCAAATGGAGACTTTCCCTATTAACTGCTTGGCCTTTGGGGGTTCTTGAGCAACGCGAAGTAATGTTGTGCCAAGATCCTGTGGTGGAACGAGCCTTGGACTTTTTAAGATCCTAGTCGAACGAACGTCAACTTCAAATAATGAAGGATTAGTGAAGGACCAATTGTTAAGTTTATTGTGCCCCGGTTGGTATTCGAATCCTGGTAGTCCGCTGAGACAATTATTACAAGCATACCAAACCAAATCCCAAACCTGGTAGTTAGCCATGACTTAGAGGGCTGTCATTATGATAAGGTTTTGAGTTTGATTTTAAGAGGAGGCTCTTTTCCGAGTAATTTAAATGGAACAGTAAAAACTGAGGTCCCGTATAACTGTAGGTTTCGGGACATGAATGAACCTTCACTGCATTTTGATAGAGTCCATAACATAACTTATACTGTAAAATATTTCTAATATAATATTGAAATTGGTAGGAAATAGTAATACCAAGACAACAGCAACAACATTTTATCTTGGTTTTAAAGAATAGAGAATACCAACTATTTTGCCGGAATTTATTTAATACTGAAGATGTCGTTCATTTATTAACGAATATGGGGCTGTCAGAATTCTTCCCTGAAACGATTTTGTGATCACAAGTATCTACCAAAGACTAAAGTATACATACCTTACTTATAATATCACGTCTGCACATCATTTCAAACTTGAAGGCGGGAAGCCATAACCCCCTATGACCAGTTATGTATGGAGTGTGTGAAAATGAAACGGAGGGCACGGATACTGATGGCACATAATACATTTATTCTGAAAAAAAGAAAGAATGCTGCACCTTCAAAACTTAATAATTATTTACACTTTTCTTCTTCAGACATATCCAACTTCTAAAACCGCAATACCCCTGTTAACGTCTTATCTCAAGAGTAATAACAGACAACCACCTCGGTTGAATCTCAAAACTCGATATCCAGCTCCAAAGACGGGGACCTTACCTAACTAAGGATTCAAAAGCCTTCTCGATATCACCTTAAGCATATTGTATGCACAAATATTATCATTAACACTCATAGATTTGACTTTAAATGATGTAAAAGACATGCGACCAAGCTATCTTATCTTTAAATGGACTATTCTAAACTTACCTGCGAAAATGAAAACAACTTTATCAAAAGAATCTCTTAGCCCGCCATGCTGACTCAGAAGATCGGCAGTACTGTTCCTTAATTATCTAATTAATCTGTTTTTTTTACGGGTGTGTAAGGACGTAATGAAAGATTTATCCAGCAATTTAAGGGAATACAATTCAAATTCATTTACCAATGGTTGATAATTAGAAGACTGATGAAGTACGTAAAGTGCGTTGTATCGTGAACTAACTGTGATAGCTTACATTTATTTTGTTTAACTCCAAGTTGTTGTTATATTCGTTGAATTGTTTTTTAACGTCCCATCCAAGAATACTTTACTTATATAGAGACGCCAATATGTGCCGGTGAAGGGCGACACACTTTAACCATGCACATTTAACACATTTTAACCAATTATTACCATAGAACAGGAAGGGTTCTTTGACCTGCCAACGCCTACTGTGACATGGGACCTCTGTTTTTACTGACTTAACCAAGAGACAGTAACAACCAGCTCCGAGTCTTAACATGGCTGTTTTTAGAATGTTCGATTTCAGACTAAGAGGTTTGGACGGATCCTCGGCATATGGGACTGGCATTTCCAGTTCGTTTCAGACAGGACAGTAAAAACCGAGGTCTCTGGTCTCAGTAGATGTCCGCATGTTTAGGATTTCACATGGATAAATTTATATTGTATGATGGGACACAAATATGTTTGCCCTATCAGTCACATGACACTCAGAAACCACTAACATCGGCCATAATCATATCTAAAATCTCATTTTCTCTCTACCTTTATATTGTCAACACACGCTTCTACAGTGTATTTGTTTCAAACGTTGTTTTAATAAATATAGAATCCATTATTCGAACTACGACAAAGAAGATAGTCTTTTCCCTTGTCATTTTATAAGATTTGTCTAAGTATTGAAGAATAATTTTACAGCATACTCTATCCTTTGGTTGAGACAGTAAAATCCTAGGTTCCGTGTATCAGCAGGTACTGGCACGTTAGGGAACTCTGCCTTCTCATAGGTCACGTGTGCCGAGCATTGGCTTAGCTCAGTAGCCCTTCACCGGCATGCATGTTGTGACGTCTCCAAATGAGTGAAAGATTCCTGTGTTGAACGTTAGACAATAATACAGCCAACCAATCAACTTAATTGACATCAACGGAATGCGCAGGTACGCGTAATTTTAGGTGTTCACTAGATAACATGCCTATACATTACACATTGCATTGAATCCTGGCAGAATAACTTCCTATACAATTTTCGTTATCCATGCACAGGTTAGATCTGTCTTGCCTATGAATGAAATGTTGTGGCATATTTTGTTGTTGTTTGTAGGCTTGCAAACGATTTCAAATGGATTCATCACCTATATAGCTATCCGTTTGCCCCTCAAGGTGAGTTTGCGCTTCTTTTTTTAGGGCAGGTATAAATATATTTAGCAAAAATGTGTAAGTCTTTTGACTTTAATAAACATTGATGTGATATGAGCACTACTAGGCCAAAGCTCGAGAGACAAAATAAGACTTTATTTTCTCAGATACAAAGGGAGACTTTTTATGTCATACTGTATCTAGTACAATATGAAAAACAAAATCTATTCGTGTGCGTGTTCATGGTCTATTAATATATGTATATCTTTTTTATCTAAATTGAGTGAAGATTGAATTGAAGATTAAATAATATTTAGGGATCTTCATTCTTATTTGATTGACCTGTAATACATAAACTTCATACATACTGTAGATCAAGAAATTTTCGCGAAATCTTATTTTGGCGAATCTATTGCTATGGATTTATTCGCGACACTATATTTTCGCGCGTGTGCATGTTGAGTATAGGAATTTATGTTGTATGGTACATGTTAATGTCAAGTTGTATATTTAGCGAGAATTTTATTAAGTTAGTTTACTTATATATTAAGTTACTTTATTAAGTAGTCCCGCGTAATTACACGAAAATAAAATTCTCGCGAATAAAGTTGGATTTACAGTAAGCATCTCTATTGTCGAGCATACTGCTTTGATATCAAAGAAATGGTTATTGAATCAAAAATACATGTAATCTCCTAATCTGTTGTGAATAAACTTTGAATAAATGTTATATTTCGAGATTTTGTTCACGTTACTGTATTAGAGAAAATCTTGGTTTTGGAATTTAAATATTAAGTTTATATCATTAAACGGAAATGGTTGATGCAATAATATGGGAGGCATGGGGCTGCTGTGGCGCAGTAGTTAGCATGTTTAAATTTTGATCTTGAGATCGCATTTACGAGTAGCCTTGAGGTTGTCTTCCCCTATCCGCCTAATAAGACTGAAAAAAGGTCCCGTTTCAGGAGGGGGCCGTCGGCACGTCAAAACTGGTCATAGGTGACGAGCAAAATTTGTCACACTTCACTACTATTGCTGGCGTTACCATATAGTGAAACACTCTTGATAGGGATATAAAACAACAATACAGTAAACCATCCCGCTCGTACACTTAATTGAATACTTTGAGTTCATTTTTTTGTACAGGGATTTCGAGCAGCACCCGGTGCACCATGGCCCCATCCACACACATGGCAGAACAGCTCGGATTCACTCGCTGTGGATGTCACAAACTTCCGCTTCGACGCAGACGTAAAGTCATGTGACGTCATATCGGAGGCAATTAAACGTTACAAGACTATCATAGCTATCGAGGGAAAGACAGATGTTCCCACGTCAGCATCATCATTATCGTCTCTGAGCATTTCGGTAGAGGGTGGGAAGTGTGAACAGTATCCGCATCTGAATATGAACGAATCATGTAAGTGTCACTAGCCATTTGATAAGGGCAAATATGTCTGATTGACAATAAGTTGCCCTTTACTTAATATATTTAGGCACATCTCATTCACCTCTGTTCTTAGTCTACCAGTTGTTTTCTTATCAGATAAGTAAGACTTATTTATAGAAGTTAGTATTCGAGCTCTCACACAAGAAGCCAGCATTCCGTTACCTAGTCCGTTACAAAGGCTATGAAGGCTTATTGAACTTAGTTGCGAACATAGACCAGGGCCCAAAATCACCAGAAAAACTCAAGCTCTAACTCAGTACTCAGCTCAACTGTTTTTTTTCGTATTTTTGAACTAATTACAGGTAAATAAAGTGTAAAAATGCTTTTTAACATTTGTATAACTATCATATCATTCAAATATCAGTAATTGTTTGTATCAAATCACCAACCAGCAGCCAGAATTGGTGAAAAAGACATTGAGTATGATACTCAAGATTTGAGTTTTTGCTCAATGCACTTTTTGAACCTGATTAATTAAATCCCAAGGAGAAACACAAAATGTTACAGTTATCTGATTAGTATGATGTAAATACACATGTTGAGATGTTTTTAACTATAAATTTACTTGTATTTAGTTCAAAATTGAGCTGGGTACGGAGTTTGAGCTTGAGTTTTTCTGCTGATTTCGGGCCCAGAACTGTAAAACCCATTACTCCAGTATTTGGTATCGAACAAATATTATTGTTCTGTAAGGAAGACAAAGTAAAGACTTGAGCAAACAGGACTACTGAATATACCAGAGGCGGGATCAGGTGTCTAGGATTTCTTGTTGACCGGTCACATCCGTCGTCAGTCCTATGTCTTGATCAGGTAAACGTATTAACCCGTTGTCAAAATCAGTGAACCAAAATGGCTTTACAATTGTTATGAATCAATGCAGACAAAATTTGACTTAAACAAGTGGTATTGGTAAACAGGATCACTACAACGACGATAGAGTTTACGAACAACTGACTTTAACCGAGAAAACTGGAAACCCTGGTAACATCAGCTTGTTTGCCAGTAGTCTGCCTCGTTTTAAGATATGATGATGGCATGCTTACGCTGAACAAGCTCTTGCGTATCAAGTCATTTGAGAGACATAGAGCTTCATATGGCGGTGATAATGGAACATTGCTACATAAATATGCAAAGTTGACCAGGATAAAGCTATTGTATCTCCACATGAATTAAAATACCCTTGAGTGAGAATTAAAGCAACAATTTCTTCAAGAGAAAAAAGTAATTTTGTAGCCCAAAAGGTTTCTTATTGTAAAGGTTTGAAAAACGTTTTTCCCCTTCATATTAATATGAAAAGTACAATGGTTTATATATCTACTTTGATAACCAATATAATGTCCAACTATTTAGAATACTTGGTGATATTCATTATACAAATGTCTACTTTTAAACACTTGAATGTAAAGCTTGTCCGTAATCTTTTTCATAGACTTAATTCAAATTCATCAAAAAACGCCACATAAAATATTTACGATGAATTGGACATGCTGACAGACCCTAATACCAATCAGTACCTGTTTTGCAAATATCGTTATGTTGAAAATCTTTACTTCCCAATTGCGTGAAATGATTCGATAGGACTTGGAGTTCCAATGATACTTAGTAATAAAAAATGGAGGGAGATAGTTATTTGTATTTATTATCGATTGAAAAACGTATAACAAAAATAAATGGGTTTGAAATATTAGCAAAGTTCAACGTATTTCATATTTTATGTTGTAACAGTGATTTATATTATCAAATAGAAAGGACGGTATGTATATAGAGTTTGTCAACGTAACAAATTTAAGCAAAGGGAGCTCATTCATGATAGAATTGAATAAGTTATCTATATGCACCAAATATTGGTAAAATAAGTCTAAAACTGAAACATTAATATGTTTACAGATTTTTCCTAAAATAATAAATTCTTTGGTTGTTTTCACAGATGTGTTGGAGGTCAATGATAAAGCAGTTCTCAAAGCAGGGTCTGTGTGGGGGATTCTAAGAGGTGGGCTACTTTATAATGGTTAACACAATGGTAGATCAATGTTTGACCGATATCTGGAGAATTTCACTCTGTGTGTCATTTTGAAGTTTGTTTCAAATATATATTTCAACATTATATCATTTTGAAATTTGTTTCAAACATGTATTTCAGCATTCATATTAAGTAGAAAAACTCCAAATGAGTCTTCTACTATGAGAAAAATTGATCTTACAGGCAAAGCATTCGATTTGAATCTATTCAATATGTTAACTTAACATAGTATTTGTGTAATATATGTGAGGAAAAAAACGAAATAAACGGCCTTCTACCTAGGGTACTGTTTTACAATGATCCATGGAATTCAGAAAATTTGGGGAGAGGGGGGGAGGTTCGTCCGGAAGGTGAGGTGTACAGATTAATGAGGCTCAACTTCATATAGCGCCTCTTATAGAATCATTCCATTTCTTTTGTAGCCCAATAAACCTGGTTGGCTTTACAAAACTGAAATACATCATTTTAGATTTTAAGGAATACAAAATGTACCGAGTAATTTATTTAAACTGGGCTTTACTTTTATTCTTCTGTAGCGGGATAGGAAAACCACTATGTCTTCAGAATAAAGCTTCCTGTAAATTACTACATGTATATCATTATCAGGAAGATTAATGCAGAATAGATTCCATGTTTGTTTTGGTATCTAGACTCCCTTATTCCCGTGGCATTTTATCCAATTATGTGTACATATGTTTATAGGTCTGGAAACATTTAGTCAGCTTCTATACAGAGATGAGACACAAATGGTGAGGAAATTCTCTATATATTGTATCATTTGCGGAAAATTTTAATGCCGTTTTCTTTTCACTGCGAACATGCTATATTAATTGAAATTAAGTATCACTAGTTTCCTCACGAAAAGGAGAATTATTTATATTTGTAACAAGTCGGGTAAAAAAAATAATCATAACAAAAAATCAACAACAACAAAACTTGATGTAAAATTACATTCTTTTGAGACATTTGTAGTTGGTTAAAACATTTTTCCAGTCTATTTTCACCACACCCGGGAGACCACCTTTGTAATAAGACTAATTTTAGCAAGTCAGAGTTTATAACCAGAGAACAAATATTAGAATGGAAGTATTAGCATAGTATAACGAAGATCCACGAGACAGACATTTTGTAAGACCTTTATATGTTGACTGAGAATAAAAGCTATTTAAAATGTAAAGAAATTACTTATCCCGGATGGGATTGGACCAGCTCAGATGTAAATATAGTCTAACTTGTTTTAAGGGACAACCAAAGGGAAAGAGCAAAAAGGGTAACATTTGACATATGTTCTCTTAATTAAGGTGATTAAAATAGTAAAAGACTGAAACTTAAACTCAGATGGTCACCAAGGCAGGTTAAACTGTAAATGATAAAGTTTTAGCTTAGATTTTGTTAGAGAAGCATACAACTATTTGAAGGAAAAATAAACAATGATTTGCTGTAAACAATATTTCAGGTCAGGATAAATAAAACCCGAATATCTGACAAACCAAGGTTTAAGCATAGAGGTTTGATGTTAGACACCGCCAGACATTTCATTCCAGTTTCGTTACTGTTGAAGAATCTGGTGAGTATTCCTACTTTGACGTTAGAATATCGAATTATATCACTTGTTTTCTTAATAACCAGGATTTGTTCGAGTATAATCGATGAATGATTATGCAGACAGAAAAGAAAAACCTCTTTTCTAGCATGTTTTATTTACGAAGTCGCAAGACCAAATTACCCGTTTAATACCAGGTAAGGCAAAAGGAATTACATGTATTCATTTTGTACAAACAGAGGAAGATGGACTGTATATCATATAAAATGGGCTGCTATTATTACCATTTACTAATGCTATAGGAAGATCAGGAATCAATTTCAAAATCTTGCAAATGTTAGGAGGGTATAATGACCCTGTTTGCAAATACTTGTATAATGCTTCGCTATTCTATATGTTCAAAAAATTGTTCAATGAATCGTCGATTATGACTGTGATAGCGATATGACCTTAGTTTAAAAATGAACGAATCAGTACGATCAAGAGTAATACCTGATCTCGAGTCCAAACTGTCACAGGTATCTGCCCTGTGTTCATCATAGGTTTATATTGACTAATGGACACATATAGACATACTATTCCAAATTTAGAGTCTCTCATAACCACTTTTAGAACACATAACTCACAAAATTACGCTGAATTAGAGTTGGTTTGAACATAAATACAGATGCCATGTATAATTGATAAATTCATTATTTCAGTCTTTACTGAAAATGCTTATTATCAAAATGTTACTGTGAAAATGTTTGCAAGTGTCAGTGATGGTGTACCCTCATTTCCTCGACATGTTGTGAACTCCATTATTAGGTGTCTATAACCGAAGTCTCTTCTCATACGCACTGTTTGTTTGTTTGCTGTTGTTGGTATCTATTTTTTTTTGTGCATTTTAAGCATTTACTGCCAAGATGTTTCATCCTTATTTTATCCAATAATCAATTGCATTATTTGTCATACATCTAGACCCGTTCAAGTTTTACTACTACAGCTAGCATTCATTTTCCGGTCATATTATTGTCTATTTCACAAGGACGCCATGGCCTATAACAAAATGAATGTTTTTCACTGGCATATGGTCGACGATCAATCGTTTCCTTACGAAAGCATCAAGTTCCCAGAACTATCAAAAAAGGTGAGAAACTTTTTAACATTCGACGAACGAATTATCATTTCCTTCGTAACGTTTAGCATTGTTGTTACTACAAGAATTCAAAACAGTCTAAAATGCCTTGTTGAATGTCTGAATTCAAGGACTTCTTCTCTTATGTGACCTTAATGCGTGGTTCCATAAAATGTTCTTTTTTCCTATAAAGATCATCTAATTGATGTTTCATAAACTTTGAAATTCAAATCGACATTTTTACGATTTGTATAATATTTTATCCTCAAAACGTAAGCATTTTTGCATAGGTATGGGTTTTCTTCTGTTTATTTTGTCAAGAATTTTTTTCCGGAAAGCCTTTGATCTTACCCATATTGTTTAACCCATTATTGACCAAATCTTTTCCTATAATAATAAATATTTCAAAGCAGATAAGATAAAATGCAAAAGCTAGCAAGGAAAAAGGACAGTTGTCACATATGAATCAGCGCTTCTTTATGAACCTGAATTAGAAACAAATTTTAGATGAGTACTTCAGGTTCAACTTAAGCGATATGTATTGTGCTTTACAGAAGCTGTTTACAAAATATCCAATGTCAACTACTAATAGCAAATACCTCGCCAATCAATTATTGTCGTCAATCGTCATTTCCTTTTATTACTTCTTTTTCGCCAAAATACGAATGGTGTGAATGTTCATTTAAAAATTAAATACATGTATTATCATAGGGAGCCTTTAGTAGCCATCACGTGTACAGCCAAGATGACGTCAAGAACATAATTCAATATGCGAGACTTCGGGGAATCAGGGTCATACCTGAGTTTGACACACCAGGCCACACACAGTCTTGGGGGAAAGCGTTTAAAGGTACGTAATACGTCGCACCTAGGTCTATTCTATTTTTGTTTTGTTTTGTTTGTTTGTTTGGGTTCTTTTTTGACATATCAACGTGAATATATTTTCATATTATTTATTAATTGATATAAGCTTAATTAACACGAACGTTACATTTGCAGAATTTGTTTGATCGACATGGCATCTTAACTACGAATAAGTCAAGTTCGTGATCTAATATAGCTTATCTCGTGAATGAAATAAAGTAGTATAGCATTACTCGTGAATCTTTCACTTCTATGCAGACGTTGTCGAATGCTCGTGAAGGGCTAAATACTTGACCTGTAATCGGCATCTACATCCCTTGAGTAGTGGTTGTCCTTTGATGTGCCGACACCTGTTGTGACAAGTGGCTTTTGATTTTTCATCCGAAGAACAGTAATAGCTTGCCACTTTCGCCGAGCGGATTTGAACTCGCGTCATCACGATCTGAATGCAAACACACAAACGTGGTGTCACTAACGCGATTCTACCTTGGTTCCCTAACAATATACGTGTATATACTATTGGCACAAAAATAATATAATAAAATATAATAAATAGCTGTACGCGATAAATAGCCTTGGAAAAGAAAGGTACACGATTTCGTTCTAAAACAGGACCAAAAAAGTTCTAATCTTGTCTCAATAACCTTTTGTTTATTACTCTAGATCTATTAACACCTTGCTGGGTCGACGGCGAAGAAGGGAAAGCATTACCTGGTCGACATGGAGCTTATGAAATATTTAATCCAATGAACAATTTTACTTTCACATTCCTTGAGGAATTTTTCACGGAAATACGTAATGTGTTCCCGGATCCATTTGTCCATTTAGGTATGGACGAAGCATATCCATATTGTTGGTATGTATGAAGTTTATCAGAAAGCACATGTGATGTTATGAAGTCTATTTCCATCATGGCACCTCCCCTGCCAACTGTCAAACTAACTGTTTTAAAATGTTATCACTTGTTTGTTTCGATAGTGATCTAAAAAAATCAATTTCAACATGTCATCAATATTACTTCATGATTGAAAACAGCTTCAAAATTTGCAACTTTTAAATTAAGAGAATGCCCCATTTTATGGGCATTATTTAATTTTTCAAATTAAGAGAGAGCCCCCCCCCCCACACCTTTCATGACTATCAGAGCACAGTATGTGTTGTTTCACCGAGCAGTTATATTCTTATTCTGCAACTTTTGAACATTGAAGCTATTGTAATTTCTTAACTTGACGTGTTAGTTGGGACTTGAATTCTCGAAAATCTCTTGGTACCGCTGCAGTTTTATTTTGAATTCAATTTAATAGGTTATTGATTTTGCACGCCGATAAATATGCCAAATATTGTTCACGTATTATACGCAAAACATAACACAGTAAATCTAGTTTTATTCGCGAGTATTTTATTATCGCGTGATTACGCGAGAGAACTTACTCGCCAAATTAAAGTCCTCGCTTAAAATTCTAATATCAAATTAACACGCACCTTATAACATAAACTATTATACTAAACATGAACATGCGCCAAAATATAGTATCACGAATAATTACATAGGAACCGATTCTTCAATATAAGGTTCTGGACTTACAGTAGCTTTAGTCGCACCTATTAAAGAAGCTTCTGTACATAAGACATAATTGGATTGTACTTTCGTAGCCAGGATAATGCGTTGTATTTGATGGAATTTAAGTACAGTGGAACCCGAATACATTGAAACCATAGGGAAATGTTTTTTTTATATAAATAAACGGTGTTTTCAAAATAATTAGGTTAAACTAGTAATAACGTCATTTAGCCATGGAACAAAAATAATTTCAAATTAAGGGGGATTTCAATATATCAGAGTTCAATATAAGTGGGTTTAACTCTCTGAGAGAGAGAGCAGTAAAACAAGACCGACACTTGGTCAGTCAAAATGCATTCCTTGTGCCAATAGAAGTGATATTTGATTACATGATAATTAAAGGAAATCTATTGTTTCAGAATCATTCTTTGTTTAAGACAAATTTACATGGGCATATGATGTGTTGCACTAAGTTACGATTTTGAGTAATAAATGTGTTTTGTTGTAAATAGGTAAAAATATATTACACTTCAACCCATACTTCATATTATTCAGATAAAGAACATTAACGTGTGCCAAATAGAACGAAATACACAGAATATATTTTTACTTTATTTTACAGGCAATCTAGCCCCAATATATCCGAGTTTATGACAAAAAACGACATCAAGGGTTTCACAGAACTTGAACAATACTACGTGAGACGAGTTCTTCAGATAGTGAAACAATTAAATCAGAGTTACATCATATGGCAGGATCCGGTGGAACATGGAGCTGTGGTTTGTACATCTGTTCAAATTAATCTAGAGCTTGAAAAGAAATTGATTGGTT
>JACSZP010019296.1:0-28468 GCA_016161895.1 Pinna nobilis
TTTCCGCAAGGTTTCAGGAAAGCGGAAACTATATTTTTCATCCAGTGATCGGACAATGTTAATTTTTCACCCTCAGATGTTACTTCGATTTTCGCTGTATGCTTTAAAATACAACGAACTCTGACAATTAAACTATTCAAGGTAGGAAACATAAAGTTGACCTTACTGTACTCTTAAATATTTGTCCTCCTTCACGGCCTGAGGTACATTCACCTTTGTCTTGAATGACGACATTATGATTGCACCTTGACTAGCTCTATGTTCTTCTAAATACACACAGAGCCACAAATGACTTCAGTTCCATAGGGCATGCTTATTCGTTCCAATATGAGGCACCTTCACTAGCTAATTACGTCTACAGCAGACTTTACGTGTATTTATTTTAGTGGTATTTTTTCACCATAATCTGAGCGAAGGGCGAAAATAACGCCCAATGCGTTGTCCTGAGGCAACTCATCCGCGTACTGGTCAGTCTCGATATTCATATGAAATTTAGAAATTCTCCTCTTAAACTTTTGGCACCTTCCTAAATATTTAACTTAAAATTGTATTGATGGAGATTACACAAGTTGGGATTGATTATCATGTTTATTCAACTTGAGGTAGTTAATCTCTAAAGTTTCAAAGCGTGAGCTTTAGCAAGCGTTTGGAGACATTGTAAATTAATTAACGAGAGTTGGATAAACATGATGATCAATGCAAATGAGTTGTGTAATTTGTTTCTACCATAACATATGGTTAATTTACAAATTAAAGTACTGAAAATGCCACGAAGAAGAATTTTTACAGTTCCTGTCGTAATCGGAAAGCCAATCAATGCATTGTGACTTCAAATATAATGACGTCAGTTTACAACGTCAAAATAGACTTTCCTGATGTATAAGCAAATCAAAACACCCGGAAGTGATAATCAACGGGGGATTGCAGCCCCGATTTTACAGCCGTTCCAGAATGGTTAAACTCCGTGTGTTGTGGTAGAAATAGAGATAACACAACAAGTTAAAATTGATTATCATGTTTATCCAACTGAAATAAGTCAATTTTCAGTTTCAAAGCGCGAACTTGAGCGAGCGTTTTGAAACATTGTAAATTAACTAACGAAAGTTGGATAAACTTTATAATCAATCCAAATGAGTTGTGTAATCTTTTTTACCATAACAATAATTTACAAATCAAAGTATTGAAAATGCCAAGAACTTTTTTTTCAGTTCCCGCCATAATCGGTAAGTTCACTCAATGCGTGGTGACGCCAAATATAATGACGTCATAGTTGAATTCCCTGATGTATCAGCAAATTAAAACGCCCGGAAGTGATTATCAATGTATGGTTAATCGCTATGTTTAATCAACTGCATCCTCGGTTAAACAATCGCTTTAAAATTGTTAAACTACGTGTGTTTTGGTGGAAACTTCATTCTGTTAAAATTATCTGGTCTCACATATTTTCTTAAACATAAATATCAGAAATTGCATTATCAGTAACATGTATATTTCGCTTCTAGACGAAAACCTGTTTTGAATCAGTTATCTTGTGGCCGATGGAAGTTGTTGATGTTTTTAGCTGCATGGACAAATATTATGCATGCAAACTTGACCAGTATTTCAAGCTCGATTAACTAAAGTGAATTATAATAAACTGTGATTCAATAAAGTCACATTCTAAGTCGGTTAATGCTTGCAAAACTCCCCATTTCCAGTTCAGATTTGGTGTAGGCACCTTCGGAGCGTTAACATGTATTGTGTTTGAGGTATGAAGATAATTGGATATTATACTTGATTAAATACACACCTAGAGCCATAAGAATTACCGTTACTGGTGCAAAAAACTTATGAAACAAAACGAAGAAATATGTGAATGCATAAATGATATAATTCAATAGATATCTATATCACACAGTAAGTTGTACTGTCCAAAGCAGGTCATTGTTCTGATGAAAAACTTGAGGTGAATAAAAGTAGGGCGTAACGTGACAAAGTAGACATTTTAATCTGCAAAACCTGACTTCACCACCACATATGTTGGTGACCTACAAAGCTCAACACTCTATGACACAAAATTGGTTGTCCAGATCTATATATAGGTATATGAATTTTGTTTTGTTCAGGTTAGAGCCTTCTCTCTGTGATTTACTGTTTTACAAGATCACAAATGGTAACAACGGAACTAATGGAAAGAAGACAGTTTATCAACTTTGAAAGTTCAACGACCTGTATCTCTAGGTTGCCTGTGCCATCAAAAGTCAATTATTTTGTTCTTTTCTTTTGAAATAAAAGATGTCTTCTTTGCATTTACATATTTACGGACTTTTATGAGTTTAGTGAAGTAGCTAAAATCCTGATTTTATTTAGGGGAGGGGGTATCCCTCCTCAGAATAAATTAAGTTGACATCCGACATTTCATAAATTTGCGTTGATCTAATATCTTATATTCTTTGATGCAGTGTTACGGCAATAATGTAATTAAGCTAATTATGTGTAACACGAGGTCGATCACCTGATCAAATAATTGAACATGGATTCTATCTCACACGAGTCCTATCATAAATCATGGTCAAAATGATATATTTATTAAGGCAAACATGATCTATTTATACATTAGGATGTCTTGTCTTTGTGTCATTTTTCAACATTGATTTGCTGTATTCATTGTTATGCTTTTGAATATGGACAGTAAAAACCGAAATCCCGTACCATAGAAGGTGTTGGCACGTTAAAGAACCCTCTCTGCTCAACGACCAGCAGTGCCGAACATAGGCAAAATGTGTCGTCCTTAACCGGCACCCGATGACGTCTCCATATGATTGAAATATTCTTGAATGGAACGTTAAATAACAATACAACAACAGCTTTTGAATATGACTATATAAAAAATTAATCTAATATCTGTGCATTTCACCGTAAAATATCTATATTAGACTTGGCTTTACAATCACATCAATTCAAATCATTAATAGGTTTAACTATTAGTCATTACAATACGACTCTGTCATTTAGAAAATCAATGACGTAGCTTGTGCGCTCTTGAATTTTATTAGAATTTTACCCCATTTCTTTATCTTTTGTACAATAGTAGTTGTTGGATTGTTGTTTAACTTCCAACTCATGAATATTTCACTCATATAGAGACGTCACCGTGTGCCGGTGAATACAACCATTTTTGCCTATGCTCGGCACTTATGGCCGAGGAGCATGGAGGGTTCTTTAACGTGCCAACACCTACTGTGACACGGGATTTCGGTTTTAACTGTCTCATCCGAAAGACAGGGGCTGGCGTGGCAATGCGCAGATTCGAACCCCAGATCCTTCAATTCGAAGTCGAACCCGCTAACAACTGGGCCACGGCGGTCCCTCTTTGAACAATAAGCAGGTGATATTGATAATCTTAACTTCGCACTCCTCTAATCAGATTACGAGATTCTGATAGAAGGAATACCTATATATTGATGGACACAGTACATTTTATAACATCCTCCCAATCAACACACCACATATAATTTGCATATGGTACAACACAACACATTCTATAATGTGCACCTAAACAGCACACATGCCACATTGCTTTAAATTTGCAAATGTTATAAAGTAATTACAAGATGGAATTTATTTTATTGTATCTACCTTGTTCCTATTCCTTACACTGCAACAACTATTTCGAAATTTCATTTCCGAGTAAAGTTATTTATACCATTGTTGGTGTGAGGTCATGATATGCAGTTTTAGTCTGAAACTAGGTCGGTCCAACTGATTTATGAATTCATGGAATCAAACATTTTCTTATGCACAACAGGAAAGTAGGCCAAGGATTTGGAATGCAAAATGGCTACCTTCAAAATGATAATGACGATTCTTGCAGTTGGAAATAGATCTGATGTTTAAGATTTTATGATGTTTAAAATGACATAGAAAAACTAAAAGAAAACCCAATTTTAGAAAAACTAAAAGAAAACCCAATTTATTCTAATGTCTGACCACCAGGAAACGGCATCACAACCATAGTTGTAACTAATGACGACTCGTCGTAGAACGAAAATTACCGCTTACAAATAAATATCCATCAGTGACAACGGCTCAAGACATGACAAAATTAGGAATTCGCAGACAGAAAGTAAAGAATTGAAGAGCGTAGGTTCTTCTTTACAGTTGTTTTTTTTCCTCCCTTTTAGGAACGATATGTAATGTACACAACATAATGACGACCAATATAAACGTCATGACCACACCGTTGACCCATATGCATTCTTCGGTGACATTTTACATCGAATCTGGAGGTTTTTAAACAAACACGGGTCTTCCAAGGGGAATTTCTTTTATTTTTCGCGACACTCCCACATAAGTTACGGATATTGCTGCGCACGATACATTTCGTCCGTAGTTAATGTCACACAACCGAAATTTCAAATAATGTCGAAATTTATTGTGAAGAAGCTAAAGGAAAGTGTTCATAACCAAAGTTGTATGATGTAATGCCAGAGCCCTGGGATCAAATACGACTCACGTTGCGGTTAGCTGTCCCGGGATGATAAAGTAAAAACCGAGGTCCCGTGTCACAGTGGGTTTTGGCGGGTTAAAGAACCCTCCCTGCTTTACTGGCATAATTGCCGAGCATAGACCAAATCTGTCGCCCTTTAACGGCACAAGGTCACGTCTCCATAAGTAAAAGATTCCTGAGTGGGACGTTGGTTGGTTGTATTGCTGTTTAACGTCCCACTCAGGGATATTTCACTCATATGGAGACGAGTGTAAAATTTACAGAAAAAAGTGTAAATTTTACAGAATAAAGTGTAAATTTTACAGAAAAAGTGTAAATTTTAGAAGAAAAAATGTTAAATTTACAGAAAAAAGTGTAAATTTTACAAGAAAAAAGTGTAAAAATTTACAGAAAAAGTGAATAGTTAAATGTCCCTAATACGCTCCCGTAACGGAAGGAATTTTTAAATGAGAGTTATTCCTATTGGCGATTTTTGCTATGTTTTAGACTTTCTGACTATGTCCGTTAAATGTCGAATCGTCAAAGCTTCAAAATACGCAACCTGGAGTGAATAAACAGCTTTGTTTATCACGTCGCAGTAGGTGCCCGTGCTAAGATATCATTAAGTATATCTGATACCTTGAATCACAACTTCGAATTGGACTCTCAATTTTTTTAACAAAAGTTTATTAACTATATAAGCCCTTAACAAATAGCACGATACATCGGGCAAAGCATTTGTTTTACAAAAATCATATTTTAGTCTGTACATAGACAGAATCGTATTTGTAAGCATTCTGAAATTATCTTAAAAATTTTACAGTCAAAACTGATGTTTGTATTTTTTAAAGAACAATAATATAAATAGATATGGTTTTTTTTTCATATACTTTTGTAATCGATATTCAGTTTCGTTTTCATTTCTTACTCTACTATACATCTTATATTTGTAGATGTTGTAAGCAATGAAGGATATCAAATTGTTATACAATATAGTTTTGTTGCTAATCTCGTGGAATAATTCGACTAAAATCAGATTCAAAGACATCGAAATTAACACATAGTCGAACTACATTCCACGCATTTTAAACAATATTACATGAAAATAATAAATGAAAAGTATTTTCAGTTTGAAAACAATTTGGACACTCGTCTGATTGACCTGCTTTCCATTTACTTAGTTGTTTATTACAGTTCAATGAATTATGCAATAGTTAGTAGTTGAATTCAGCAACTTGTTTATCTTTAATATTAGCTATTTTTGTACATAAAAAAGTGAAATATTCTACATTCAAGTCTTCAACCCATTTTCTCTCCGAGGCAGGCCTAACAAATATCTTTTCTAACAAGATATTATAGAAGAAACAGCATTTTTTATCTTAAATACACTTGAAAAAATTGCCACAAAACAAAATGTTATTGACTGACTTTAAATTGATAAATCTACTCCTCGAAGTATCATATATACCAAAGTATTTATTAGAAACATTTTAAGTATGGTATATTCACAGATCCAATTACTTTTTTCTGAGTACACCTTCAGAAAGTTTAATATCTTTAAACCCTGTTCATCAAATAAATCTTGTACATAAAGTATACCACTTTTACTCCAGTTTTTAAAACACAATGAGTTTCCTTTATATTTGAACAATTTGTTATTCCATATAGGAAGAGAGAGTAACTTATCATTTTTATCAGAATTAATTTGTTTACACTCATTAAAAGGGACAATACTTCAATGTAAAACCGCGGAATACGTTGTAATACATAACTTATCTCGAAAAAATGTGTAACATTTGTTTTTGAAATAAAATCACAAAACAAGTTCTGATTAATGAAAAAGATGTAACAAATGAATTAATGAAACTTTTTTTAAACATAATGATTGGACTCTCAATTTAATTTTTCTGTAGGACCGGGAACGAGAGGAAATCAAATGTGACGATTTTCCTTATGAGAAAACGTAAGGAATTGACAACTTGACCCTGAACTGACAGGAACTTTTTAGTTATTAATAAGACAGACACTATGTTTATTTCATAAGAAGTAATGTAGAGGTTCAAATCAGGATTTCCTTGATAGAGGAAAGCTGCTGACAAAGAAGTTACTTAACCAAGGATCCCTAATGGTTAGACTAAAATCATCACTTCTAGAGTGTTATGGTCGTCATCAAGACCTAGGGGATGAATATGGTATATCTGTAAAACATAATGAGGGATATGTTCCCGTTGTCATATACCTAATCCCGTCCTTTTTCTCGTTTATGACCATCACCGATTGTGACTTATTCCGGTATTCGAAAATATGTGACATAATGGGTGCTGAGCGCGCGGAGCAGGTGGTGCTTACCTTTCTGGAGCACCTGAACTCAGCCCCAGTTTACGGTGGTTTCGTGTTCCTCTATTTTTGTTTTTACATGTCTTGTTGTGTGGATTGCTGTTTGTGTTATTGTCTCCTTTTATTTTGCCATCGTTTTGTCTGCTTTTCAATTTTTGCATTTTGAGTGTCCCCTTAGTACCGTCAGCTATTACCTTTTTTTTACATAAATAGCGAGTCTCTCTATTAATGGGGACACTTAACAAGTTCGTTCAGCATTATTGCAGTCAGAATATCGTAGGCACAACGGCCTGATTCAATAAATGCGAATGTAAAAGCCCCGTGTAATGTGTGTGTGTGTGTGGCGGGGATGGGGTGTTACAACGCATCGATCCATTTTTTTTTATTTAAACACCCATGCACGGATCTATAGTATTGGTATATACCATCATAGGTGTATGATGTTCAATGCTCATTTCAACACGGCACGTTAAAGAATCCTTCCTGCTCTATAGCCCTTCACCGACATACGGTGGCGTTTCCATATACAGTTAAAGAACCTGGAGTTGGACGGTGACCTACACTTAAACAACAAAAGCAGCATAGCAAGTTTGGCTGTGTCATTTATGTAGGCTATGTATGTTGATGGTCATCCGACATACTTATGAAGATATGTTCACAGAATATTGTGACACTTTTTATGTGTCAAGAAAAAAAATCATCATAAAATGAAGTTTTTTTTTATTTAAGTCACGCGCTTTACCATGTGTTAGATTAGATTAGAACAGAACTCCGGCGACAGGAACTTTACCCAAACTATTTCAATAGCCAGTCCTCTTTATGTCTTCTATTTGACCTTACCGAAAGTAACAAAAATGTCAACCCCAATGACGTCAGCCGTTTAGTCTAATAACGTATGGGGGAGTAACGTTATGTAATTCTAATTTATTGCTTTTTGTTGAAAAATGCTGCGCGCGCCTAACTCGCTTGTTTGTAATATCTGAATGAAAGAATACACATGTTAAATGCGAAGGCTAAATATTAATGTTTCACAGTGGATTAGTATCAACCTACCCTTAAATAACAAACAACCTTACGTTAATCATAATCTTATAATCAGGATATAAGTAGTGTTATCGCCATAAAACAAAGTAACACATATACTTCTGCAACTTAATGGCTGGATTTTATAATTCATTCAAAATTTGTGTCGTTTATACGAGAGATTTATCTATTCTGAAGCTAGGTAAGATATTTTATTTAACTTTATTTGTGTGTGAATAAGAATTGGATTGGGTGGTGTTATTGCTTTATTAGACTATAAGATCTCAATATTCCATCTGTGTGTAAGCCTTATTTACCAATACTGTAGATTACAAATGAAATTAAAATTATACAAGAAAACCATGGTCACGTGATAAACGGAATGAAAAACAAATAATAAAAAATGAAATAAAAGTTATCGAAACGAAATGTATGAATGGAATGGAAACGAGATTTAAATATTGAAAAATAAGGCAATTGATGATGAAAAAATACAACCAAAATGATGATAATAAAAATATGATAATAAAAATGAAGCTACTACCAATACCAGTAATAATTCATATCATCATTATTATTAATATCATTCATATCATAAAGGACGAGTTCTGGTCAAACCGGATTACTGTTTCCAGTCCTTAACTGGACGCGCCACGAGCGATAACTTCCACATAAGCAGTTCCAATGTATGTATTAGGTCGTAACGTCATTCTTAAAGACCAAAACTAAATATCAC
Organism: Pinna nobilis; assembly: GCA_016161895.1. Taxonomy (NCBI): domain Eukaryota; kingdom Metazoa; phylum Mollusca; class Bivalvia; order Pterioida; family Pinnidae; genus Pinna; species Pinna nobilis. The sequence goes on from JACSZP010019296.1 coordinate 8,565, forward strand.
CTGCAACTCATTAAGAAAAACAAAATCATGTCCCCGCAACAATTTGTCGGGGGAGAAGGGTGTCTTTGCTTCAGTCCTGTTCGTCCTTTCGTCCATTTACCCGTCTTACCGGGTATATATATACATTATATACATATAGATTGTCCGGCTATCTTCTCCTAAAGTTTAGGAGTCAAAGCTTCGATATCTTGTAGGATGTTTATACACATGCTGGATATGCGCATGTTTATAGGATTTAAATTTAAAATTCACAAAATATTGCTCTTTTATTTTGCTTTTTATTTTTATTATTGCTCTTTGTCCTCTCACAGTTCTGAAGCTACGTGCAGCGTGGATACTTTGCAGAAGTTTTATACACACGATGCGGATGTACATGTCCATAGGATTTAGATTTATTTCAATATTGTTAATATGAAATATATAACAAGTTGGTCTTAACCATAGTTTCCAACCGGGTGCATAAATGGAACGCGACTGTCGGACTAACTCTTATGGACTTTTTAGAGTTGCAACATAAATATTGTGTAGGATAGTTATATACACAATGAATGTGATCTTGTCCAAAGGGCGGGGCATCAGCTGTGTCTTACAGGCACAATGTATCTCTAGCTATATATGTGTATTTTATCATTATGGTCTCCCACCAGACACTTATCATACACTGAATAAGATCCCTTGTACTCTTTATCAGACATATGAATTATACGTGTATTACAGACGTAATCTATCCCACAGAATGTTATTCTGGATTATTCGGGAAAATTTTATTGTGTACGTCTTTTCTAAGCAGAAAACGATATTCCATGTGAACTCGAGACTCGACTATTTCATAACTAATGCTTTATATTTAAATGAAATACGAATTCATCCACTTAATTGCATCAAATCTAAGAATAAACCTCAGTACATGAATACTGGCCTTTTTGACATTTTAGGTTTATTGGTCTCATTCTATGTATCCGCTTTTTTAAATTCCATTACCAGACGCTAGGTGTACCTATGCTACCTTAATTACAAACCTGGGACCCTTTTCAGAAAAAATCTTACGATCAAAATCACTCTTAATCTTAAGTTAGCAATTTTTCATTCGATCATATTTTGTACATTTTACGATAAAACTGACCATTTGTGATAAAATATGATTAATATAAGAAATAAAATTCAGATTGTGACTAATTTATTTAATTACATTTAGAATTTGTTAAATAAACAATATAAAAATTTCATACACTTACGACTACGAGTGATTTTTATCGTAAGATTCTTTGTGAAAAAGGCCACAGGCTTGTCACGGTATGGATTCAAACCCGTCTCATCCGCACGCGAGAGGAACGCTCTATTTTCTAAACTATGGCGCTTGGCTCGTTTAGTATTCATTGTTATTGTTTTGGAGTAAATTTAAGAACAAAAATAAATTCAGAATCAGAATGTAAAGTTCCAAATTTTTAAGACTTATATAATATAACAATGAAATATTCTAGGGTAGACACACGGTCCCGTGGTAGTGTGGCCACGGTTTCAGACCCTAAGGAACTGGATTCGAACTTTTCCGAAGGCGGATGCCTTTCCTGTCTTTTGAATGAGAAAATAACAAGTGTCCACAGGGTAAAGGCCTTTCGTCGTTAAATTGCCGTGTGTACGCCTAATTGATTTGAAATTCTCACCGTCTCAATGTATCATAGTTAGAAATATTTTGTTGGTTTTGCTATGTTTTACAACACACTCAACAACCTTTCAGTCATATAATGGTTGTTAATTTTCTTATGTGGAGGAGTAACCCGGTTAAAAAAATATAACCGTGAAGAGATCACCGACCTTCCGCAAGTAACTGGTAAAATTTCTCACATACTCAACTTAGTTTCAAGTGAGGCTCGAACACTGACGAAAGGGGAGAAAAGGGGTAGTCTAAAGCGCTATGCTCTAACCTTTCGGGCATGTAGGTTCTTGCAAAAAAAAATAATTAAAAAAAAGATAAATAAAAAATAAATAAAATTCTGTGGTACTTTAAACAACAAATTAATAGCAGTAGTTTAATGATTTTGTTGATTCCATGCTCAATGTCTGAGGGGGTTAAATATTAATTGCATGACTCATGTTGGTATCGAGCCAGTTATCGAAGAAAAATATCGTCAACCATCCTCCTTTTGAATGAACAAGTGTTTAAAATTTAAACCAAAATAAACGTCTAAACTCTAAACCTGTGTTTATGATTCATTAATACACATAAGTTGGCTGACATAGGTTAGACCGGTGCCAGGCATAGTTGCTGCTGTGTTGCTGTTGTTTTTGGTCTGTTGTTGTATTGTTGCTTTAACGTCCGACTCAAGATTATTTCACTTATTTGGAAACGTCGGCGTGTGCCGGTTAAGGGCGACACATTTTGCCTATCATTCGTCACTTATGGACATAGAGCAGAGGGGTCTTTGACACATACTGTTACACGATCTCAGTTTTATTGTTTTATCCGAAAGATAGAGACTACCAACTGTACCGTAGCTCGGACTCGAACCCCGGACTTCTCGGTTCGAAGGCGAACTAGGTAATGCCCCCTCCCCCCCCCCCCCCACCCTCTTGTTTTAGGCCTTTGACTCATACGAGGACGTCACGAAACGCTGGCAAATGGCTTTTAGACTATGCTTGGCACTAGTGGAAAATGAACAGCGAGGAATCTACTACGTCCCGACACGTAGTGTGACAGGGCTTCGTGTTATCTTGCATCTGATTCGAAGGATAGAAAAAAAGCATTGAGACTGAAACACTCTCCTAGATAGAAATACATGTACCACTAAAGTGAAGAAGAATATAAAAGGACAGGGACAAATTTCCTTACATAATAAACAGCGAGCTTCGAACTCCCGCTTACTAGATGTGAAAGACAAAAAGATTAAAGGGGTTCTGCATAAACTACTACTACTACAGCTATTACTACTACTACTTCTTCTACTACTACTACTACTACAACAACAACTACTACTTCTTCTACTTAAGCAACATGTACAACAGGTAGTAGTAGTAGTTGTAGTTGTAGCAGTAGTTGTTGCTGTAGTAGTAGTTGTAGTAGTAGTTGTAGTAGTAGTTGTTGTTGCAGTAGTAGTTGTAGTAGTAGTTGTTGTTGCAGTAGTAGTTGTAGTAGTAGTAGTAGTAGTAATAGTAGTAGTAGTTATAGTAGTAGTAGTTGTTGTTGTTGTAGTAGTTGTTGTTGCAGTAGTATTTGTTGTTGCAGTAGTTGTTGCTGTTGTTGTTGTAGTAGTTGTAGTAGTTGTTGTTGTTGTAGTAGTTGTTGTTGTTATTGCTGTAGCAGCAGCAGAAGAAGTAGTAGCCCCGCTTAAGAATCCTTCACCGACATGGAGACCTCACCAATGCTATTGAAGTTTGACAAATTTGACCTTTGCTCGGCACTTATGGCCGTACAGCCATAGAGGTTCTTTACCGAGCTGCTGTAACTCAAGACCTCCTTCGTACAGTCTCATCCGAAAGACCGGGGTAGCTAACCAAAGTGATGCGAGAATTCGAACCCACGACCTCACAATCAGAAGGTTACAAACGCTAACCACTGTGTCACGGCGGCTTCAGTAGTTTCATTACTGGTGGGACTGAAGTGTAGAAGTGGTGGTAGTAGCATCAGTTGTAGCGATACTGGTATTAGAAGTAGAGGAATAAGAAGAGCTGATAACAGCAAGTGTATACATTTTGTAGATAGTAGTAAACACCTTGTACATCAATAAATTTATGAAACGCTGTTTTGTAATGGACTGTTTTATAAGTTGAACTGTATGTTATGTAGACGTTTGACATACACCCACCTTCCGCCTTAGAAGACGTAACCTCGGCGATGGCCGGGTATTATCTAAAAATACACACTAGATTAAATACCAATGAAAATAACTTATTCTAATCCCTGCAATCGAGATTAGTTTACAACTCAATATCAAATGAATTGTAGAGGGCACTTGGAAACGTGTAGTTTCATAAAAGTTTATAATTATTGCTAGTTTGTTTGTTTTTGGGTTTTTTGTTGTTGCTGTTGTTGTTTTTTTGTATATAACAGCAACGATCTAAGAATCATATTGAGGTCTAAATTATCTTCCTTTCTCCTTCCTGAATATACAAAATGATATTAAAGGAAAAGTTCGGAATTCCAATGGGAATCAATTTCGCCACTCCATTACCCGATGCCTTCCATTCACTAGCTACAGCTACATAATCATGAAATAATGATATATATCTTCAGTGCCAAAATTAATTACAGGACACAAGGATAGAACAGAATAGGCGTATATTATTGGTCATTGTTTTTTTATAGTATGTCATGCCCAGGGGTTTTGAAGGAATATTCATAAATTCATAGAATAAATCAGTCATTTATCGTTTAATGTCCATCTTCCCGATTACCAAAATTAATTGCTTCAAGCATGAATTTATAGATTTCATTTTCAAAAGTTTTGTATAAAAACTACACCATTATGCCAAACAAAAAATAAATAGTTAAAAAAAATGAATATAAAATCAAATATGTAAACAATGTTTAATGTCATTGCTCTCAGGCTTCATATCAGATATTGTAGAATTGATGACATATATGCTCTAGAGTATGCTTGTGTGCTACTGTTGACGTATCAGAGCTGTTAAAGATCCGTGATTTAACTTCTTGTTTAAGAAGAGTCTTTATATAAGATAAATGTGTGTGATATGTCTAGCCTTATCGTGTATACCGCGCAAACAAAATCTCTTTAAGCCTACTTATTCCTGTTAGAATTTGTATAAATATTCCTCAATAAAACAAATATTGTCTCGTAACCGAGGGTGAGAACGCTAATATCTTAAACAATCAGTGATATGACTCTATAAGTGGAGTTATCTCCACTTGCTCCTGTTTTGTGGATTTGTTCGTCAATATTTTACTGGTTTCCCTCACCTTTATGTTTGTCTGTTTACTGTTGTTTAGTGTTTTGCTTTCGAGAGAATATCTCGCTGGCATGGTGACATAAACCGATCTTGGTGATATGCCTCAAATATTGGTCTATGTTGCCATCTCATGTCCTTGTATCAGTGGCGCGGGATTGGGAAAACCAGTCAATATGGCATAGGAAACGCTAGCTGAAAAATCAAGTTTTCAAAGCAGGGAAAGCAAGTGAAAAGAGACTGCACGGAATTGTCAGAATTCCATCGCGGAAACAACTGCTTTACCTAAGTTTCAATAAAGTGGGAAGAATATATCATTAACATGGAGGCATCACGTGATACCAGTGGCCTACCGCAAATATTGGTCTCTGCTATCATCTCAGATCCATAGTTAAGTGGCTTAGAATAGAAATCAAAATGACGGACCGAAGGAAGCTTTCTGGATGTAAAATGTGTATATACAACCCCCTTCCAAAAAAAAAAAAAAAAAAAAACCACAAACAAACAAACAAAACAAACAAAAAACAAAAACAGAAACAACAACAACAAAACAAAAACAAAAAACAAAAGTAAAAACATTAACAGTTACAGTTAACTTTCATTTTAAAAAATATCATCATGAATAAGTGGATGGAGACTATCTTTCCGGTTTGCTACACAGATGAATCATACCACAACCGGTTTTTCTTTAAGCTTTTACATCTTAACAATTACAACCTTAATTTTACGATGTATGTTTACGTTAAATTTGAAATTTAAATTGAAGTATAACTAGAAATTTGAGAAAGAAATAGACATTAGATATAAATAGATTGATTACTTCATCAAAGATAAGGAAGATAGTTAAGATATAACATTTAAAAAGAGAATGGTCATAAACTGGATTTAAAACGTTATTAATACATACCTGTATTTAAAGTCTATCCTGTTAAATGTTTAAATTATACAGAAAGAATTAAAGCATAAATCACATTATTATCCGTAATAACTCGATTAGCAATAGATTTATATACTTTACGTTTTTATATGTTCACACCAGGCACGGTAATTGCAATGATTTTACCAGAAGAATTACGCAGTAAATAAACAATATTGTGAACAGTTGGATGTGAAAATGAATCATGTATATTCTATCGGGATACCTTCTAGACAAATGCAGTCATTTGTTGTTGTTAGTTTTGATCGAGTTGATGTATTTTTGGTTTAGACATGGGACTAGCTATTCTCCGTTTTTGATATCTTGTAAGTTGCTTTTGAATGCTATGTCACTTTCTTTACAGAGTTTTGGTCCATAGTAGTGTGTTTCTGGATCGAAAACCACTGATTATTTATAAACCTTTACATATCGCCTTATCAGATGCAATGTCGGGGCCTCCGTGGCCGAGTTATTAGCGTGTTCGACTGCGAATCGACCGTGTTCGAGCCGCGTTGCGCCACTCCGCGGTTGGCCGTCCCTGTCTTTCGGAAGAGACAGTAAAAACCGAGTTCCCGTGTCATAGTAGGTGCTTGCACGTTAAAGAACCCTCCCTGCTCTACGGCCAGCAGTGCCGAGCATAGGCAAAATTTGTAGCCCTACACCGACACACGGTGACGTCTCCATGAGTGAAATATTCTTCAGTGGGACGTTAAACAACAATACCATGCCATACCATCAGTTGCAATGTACATTAAGTAGGTTGTCAATGTCTTGTCAGATGTCGTCTCGAAAAATCCGACGTAATGTTACAGGAAATTATCCAAGGAACGCACATACCAGAATTGAAGAATCTTACATTATGCGCGAGGTTCATACTTCGCGAATAGAAATATGACATCGCTGTCAACTGTTTGATTAAGAATAACAATCTTAAATAAAAACGGAATAAATCTTATAGAACCACGGTGCAAATTACGTAATATAATAGAAAGTTATTCATTTATTCTTCTTCTATTTTTTCAAACTTTGATGCCTTTATAGTTGCTGCCTTTCTTTTCTTTTGGTTACTTTTTAAAGATATACTAGCGGCATCAAATCGACGCCGGCATCAGGTGTTTTTTTTTCTACTTCTGCTTAGTTATTTACCGTAAGTAGTTGAGAATCAGTAACACAATAAGCCAATCGTTAGCACGGGATTTTCATCTTTGCTCTCAGAAGCATCGAGGAGCGACTTGGACTTGGACCTTCATCTTTCCGGTCCTCAGGCTAACGCTCATCCGAAGCGTTACACCCGATTCTAATGCCTTTGAAAACATCAATATAAAGCCAATCATCCACTTAGTTTCAGGACTTAGGTAAAATATAGGTGCAAATTTATTGTAGGACAAAAAGATTGTCATTTATTGCATAGTAACTGCATATTTATTTGTGTCACAATGATACTTGCAATACTCAAGAATGATTAGGTAGTCTCCCCGGATGTGATAAATTTCATTGAAATTGATACTCCACCGTTGGTCTATCTATTGACAAGTACCCGCTAAAAGGTATGGATTTCTTAATTGCCTATAAACGACCATTTGTAAGTTGGAAATTTATTACTGAAATAAACTTTACATTTATATTTTGGACAAATTTTGTAAAGAACTAGGAATGTACTATTTGTCGGCAATATACAGTGAAACTCACTTTTACCGAACCCTGATATATTGAATGCTGTTTATTTTGATATGTTTTTCAATCTCATGGCTCAATTACTCCATTACTATAACTAAATCCAGTTATTTTGAGAAAAAAAACTTGTGTTTGAAAAACAAAAAAATATTTTATTCAGTTTAAATGTATCTGTGTTTGACTGTATCTATCAATGAATAAATCTATCTATCTATCTATCTATCTATCTATCTATCTATCTATCTATCTATCTATCTTGACTATTTTAATCGATTTTTCAAGGGGAAGATGAAATTATGACCACATATGACAGATGGTCTTTTAATTTTATGTGAGTCATATAAGAAAAATACTGTTGGAAGCTTATATTAAGGTCCGTAAGTATGGTAGTAATTACTTTAAGTCAGTTGGTCACCAAGGCAGGTTAGTTTATACGTTAATGCTAAACTGATAACTCAACTTTATGATAAACAAGGTGACTTCAGTTTCACCATCTTCCTATATTTATGTAGCAATATACCATCCTCACCTGCATACGGAGTTGTCTCTCAACTGATTTCGATACGCACGAGCGTGTTCATCTTATGATCAATTTTATACAGAGACAGGCTACTTAAAAACAAGTTGATGTTACAGGGGTTCCAATAGTCTCGGTAAAAGCCATCTTGTCGTAGTTTCTACGTTCGGTATAATGGTCTGGTTTGCCAGTGTGGTCTATCATTGGGTCGAAGGCTGTCTGACGTGATTCCATACCGGTTGATAGACCGTTCTTTATACACTGTGATTTTGACTACAGATTACTCCGTATACCTGATCAAGGTACAGGGCTCAGGGCAGGTGTGAACGGTCGACAGGGTATGCTTATTCCTCCTAAGCACCTAATCCCAACTCTGGTGTGTCTAGGGATCCGTGTTTGTCCAACTTTTTATACTGTATCCCCTATAGGAATTATGGGGTCGGTAATTGTTCGTCACCTTGATCGTTTTATTTATATACATTTGTATACATGTATATCTATTTACATTTAACATGTATTATGGTGGCAAAAAGGAAGATATAAGGTCGTCTATGACTTTAAGATTTTATATGCCCCCCGATGACTGTAATTATACACCTGAATGTTTACCTGTACAAATTAAATATGAGTTGGCACACCTAGCATGTCCCGTGTCTCTATGTGATTCCAAGGGTTTTATTTGCTAACCAATTGAAGCCACGGGCTTTTAACTATCTTTGAAATTAGAGTCTCTAATCTTCAAACTCCATTCATCATGCTCCTTACATACCGTAATCAATTTGTATTGAAGCTCATGTCGATCAATAACATGATAGAACAATTTTACCGATACAATGACAATAACTGCTGATACATATTACCATTGTCTGTCACTGTACAATAGGAGCCGCACTGATGTGAGTACCCACCTTTTTATTTTAGTTTAGACAAACATTAGTTTTTATTTTCAAACAGTAGGAACTTATCTTATTTGATGAGATATTCTTTCTTCTTACGCCGATGAAACATATTACTATCATTGCATTCAAATATTATTAATCTACCTAGCCTAATTCGGGTGTATCTTTTTTATTCAAAAAATATCTTATATAATCGTTAAAATTCTATTTTTGGACGTAATGATTAAATGCTTCAAGAAAGTGCACTGGATGCAAAGAGCAATTGTTATCCAGGTGTTAAGTGCTATGAAAGGTGAGTAAGTAGATACAATCATATCAAGAAAGCAGTGTGTCTTATGACCACTTCAGAAGCTTATTATTTTGCTGAAGTAATTAGCGTTCTACGTCAATCTAAGCAAGGATTAACTCATAAGGTATACCGTTTCAAATGGTTATATGAGAAACAAGCAACAAATGAACCGTGGTACAAATAATGAAACTTCCACAAAATTAGGACTGACAGAAACATGATTTGAACCAAAGGTTTTAGACTTTGGAATTATATTAACTACTTAAGCTGTGAAGATTCTAACTGGAAAACTGAAACATGCCGTGAAAAGTGGTATGCAAGTCTTTTCAACAAGAGTTTTTCATTACGTTCTTACATTTTTTTTTTGAAGTGGTTTAAGGATAAAACGATGTGTGTCATATTCCTGGTGAAAATATATGTGTATATATGTTTATATGTTAGTGGTTTACATTTTTACTCTTTTTTGCAGTGCTGTGTTCATTACGCGGAATGCTAACTTAACTGCATACTTATTGGTTTGGCTACCTAGGTGACATCACGCAGACTAAAAATTATGTCGATTGTTAGTTGTTGTTTTCATTCATCAGATATTGTATTCTTTGAGATTGAAGGAATTGGAAAAAAGAACAGACAATCCGCATGGAATCTTTTGTGTTTGAACTCAAATACAATCACTTTCCCTTGGAATAAAACATTTACGGGACAAATGTTTATATTGTTTTTCACAAGCAGACCTTTTTGTGTAACTCCAAGATAAAAGTTGTCCAGAATTGGATTTTGACATCCAAAAGTATTTAAATCTACTATGTAATTTTGACTTATTAAATTGTCAAAAGGGAATCTCTCCCCCCCCCCCTCTCTCTCTCTCTCTCTCTCTCTCTCTCTCTCTCTCTCTCAATAGTCAGTTGATGTTTATATACCAATTTCACTTGAACTAGTATACAAGTTTGCAGCATCAAAGATTATCAAAATTATCGTAAGTCCATCAAAACACTAGGTAGCAAGTACGTAAGCATCAATGTTGCATTATTTCATATATAAACTCGTGAATAAGTGCAGACGACAAAATGTAAATTTCGTTTCACGTGAACATTGTGACATTTTTTTGTCAAAGGCAGTCGGCAAGTCGGCTTTATACCCAAATGTAAGCCTGTTATTTCGTTACAATTCCTCTGTCAAGAAGATGTGCAGGGATCCATGAAACATCCTTGCGAGGATTTCAATAAACGGTTCTTATATTTTGTGAAGTCTGAAAGCCTTGAAGATAAAAATTCAATAGCAAACAGTCTTATATCACCTCGTAATTCATATGTCCATAAACAGACGATGTCTCTGTGTCTCTATTTTTAAACTGACCACAAGTCGGTGGTTGACCATTCAGCAATGTTTATACTATAGAAATGTAGAAAATCTGTCCCGATAATTTTTTTTCAGTTGCTATAGTAATACTATAAATCTCCAATTCTATATTTTATGTATTCCGAAGGACTCGGACGTATGTAGGATTCTTATATAACATAAATTCTTTTCTTTATTCTATTGCAGATGAAGATGAGACAATTAAGAGTTTGGATAAAGCATCAGACAAGTAGTGAACATTGTTTAATGTGAAATAGTGCTACCATAAACAACCAGTATCCAAAGAGTTCGGATTAAAATAATACACACAGAACAGGGTATTGAACAGAAGGCAGCAAAATGGTGAAAGGTACGATTTAAAAAAATCAATTACATTTACAATAGTATATTTATTATTTGAAATGTTTGTTTATTTTTTCACACCCACCCATTTGAACTTAGTACAGACTGACACTTATTGATAAAAATTGATTGACAGTTTGATATAAGTCCGTAACATATACTTTCTTTTTTATTAGTTCCGTAACATGTAATCATTTCCAAACTGCAAGAAAGACATTTTTCTTTTAATTATGACACGAATGTTCTTTTGTGAAGCTGGTTTATCCACCAGCAGCGTTAAGTACCTATAATGTAAATGTGTATATTTAGACATGCGCAGTAGTTCATTCAATATGATTAAGATATCACTTTTTTCAATTTCATCTGAACAGGTAAGTCATTTTTTTCTCTCTAGTGTAATTTTTTATTTCTCGAACTCAACTTGAGATTTAAATAGGCGGATGAATGTAAATTTCATTGGGAGAAAAACATGCTTATCTCTCGATTGAATATCAAAATATTTGATATGAAACCGATGACACTGTGGTTTTCTTAAAACAAAATTGCTAATTTTCTTGCATTAGCGTAAGCATGAACTTGACAATTACACTACCTCTACCATTACGACTACTAGTAGAAGAACTAAATAAAATAACAATAATAATAATAATAATAATAATAATAATTATAATGATATTAATAAAAACAACAACAATAACAAATCAAAACAATAATAATAATGATAACAATAATAATGATAACATCAACAATATTAATAATAACAACAACAACAACAATAATAATAATAATAATAATAATAATAATAATGATAATAATAATCATAATGATGCTGAAATTGATGATGATGAAGATAATGATGATGATGATAATAATAGTGATAATGATAATGTTTATAATATAAATGATGCTACAAAGTTATAGTCATATTTGTTAACTTTTACATTTGAATGTAATTCCAAAACGAGCTTGATACTTTTTTTTACAGTTGAGAGATTATCTGGTTAAACATATTTCAATACATTTCTAGTCCTGCTGGAAAGATCTTGTTTATTGTAAAACTGTCAACGATAAAATCCAACGACAAATTCTTGAAGCCCAGACAATTCATTCTGTTCTCTACTAGTACTAGTGTGTTGAATACGGGAGATACATGTATATAAATTACGATTGTAAATGATCGGACCGCGGTTCGAACTCGTGGCCATCATGTTGAAAAATAAGCGCTTTGTAGACTTTGAACATTAGCTAATCCGGGACACTCGAGTAGGCATTGGTATACAGAAGCCAACTTTGTTGTCTCATCTTTAAAAAAAATTGCTGTTGAAAAACGCAATCAGGTAAAACAATTTTCAACGAATAAAACAAATAGAAAATCGAAACAAAATTGAAGTGCAGCATTTCAAACAATCGCTAAGAGATAAATGTGAAATCAAAGTAGCCAGCTATACGAGAATCAAGGTTACAAATACAAGGCAACAGAGAGCCTCGGAACTGTATACTACAATTTATATAATCGTGCGTCATATACAGAGCTTGACTTATGGAATTTTTCAATCAATATATTTCAACGAGACGATCTTTCATATCTAGTGTACGTAATCTATAAGGATTTGGGGCTTTCCAATATGTAATTTAAATCGGGCGATCGAACATGTATACTGTGTTCATAAAACCAAACTGTTGCTTGAGGATTTATAAGGCAATATGTGTCACCGCTTAGACGATATTTGAAAATATCGACCGTTAGTATGAATTTCAGGTATGACCACTGAACTTTAGTTGATCTACTTGATCTAAATAATTATTATGACCGATACTTTGATAATCCAGCTAGATTTCAACTGTCCCAAATCAGCTATCCGAACTATCTTGGAAAACATTTTGAAAATGCCATTTGCCAATATCGTTACAACAAAATTGATAAATAGTGCGGTACTGTGCATGTATGCTTGCATTGATTGGCCTATGATCTTTAAAAAGAAGAAAAAAAACGCCATACATGTATATATGTACTTGTTATGAGGGCTGGTCGAGAAACTCACAATATTTAATTTCGGGGACCCTTTAGGTCACCTGTCCCATGTAAAGTAATCGTACCTAGCAACATCGCCGTTTGACAACTATATACTCAATAAATGGCGAATTTATTGGGTATAAGAAGTACATCGTTATACTGGAAAGCTGTATATAATCAGTTTCTTATCGGTAAACAGTCGATAAGTAAGTTGTTTTAAAGGAAGTTTGGAGTTTGTAGAAGTCGAAAATTTATCCGCGCCTGTGTGAAACGAAACTACGTATAGATGAAATAGGAGATAACTATGGTCTTATTTTGTTTTGTCTGATGTGTTCACTAATCATATTGATCGTTTTTGTCTGGTGTGTCCGAGTATTAGATCGATCGTTTTGTCTGATGTGTTCACTAATCATATTGATCGCTTTTGTCTGGTGTGTCCGAGTATTAGATCGATCGTTTTGTCTGATTTGTTCGCTTATCGTATTGATCGTATTGTCTGGTTTGTCCGAGTATCAGATAGTTGGTTTGTCTGGTTTGTTCGCTTATCGTATCGATCGTATTGTCTGGTTTGTCCGAGTTTCAGATAGATTGTATTGTCTAGTTTGTCCGCTTATTATATCGACCGAATTGTCTGCTATGTCCGCTTATCGTATCGATGTTATCCTGCAGTTTGTCCGCTTATCATATCGATGGTATTGTTTGGTTTATTCGCGTATCATATCGATGTTATCCTGTAGTTTGCCCACTTGTCATATAGATGGTAACCTGTGATTTGTCCGCTTATCATATCGATGGTAACCTGTGATTTGTCCGCTTATCATATCGATGGTAACCTGTGATTTGTCCGCTTATCATATCGATTGTAACCTGTGATTTGTCCGCTTATCATATCGATGGTATTATTTGGTTTATTCGCTTATCATATCGATGATATATTGTAGTTTGCCCACTTGTCATATCGATGGTAACCTGTTATTTGTCCGCTTATCATATCGATGGTAACCTGTGATTTGTCTGCTTATCATATCGATGTTATCCTGCAGTTTGTCCGCTTATCATATCGATGGTAACCTGTGATTTTTCCGCTTATCATATCGATGGTAACCTGTGATTTGTCCGCTTATCATATCGATATTATCCTGCAGTTTGTCCGCTTATCATATCGATGGTAACCTGTGATTTTTCCGCTTATCATATCGATGGTAACCTGTGATTTGTCCGCTTATCATATCGATGTTATCCTGCAGTTTGTCCGCTTATCATATCGATGGTATTATTTGGTTTATTCGCTTATCATATCGATGGTATCTTGAAGTTTGCCCACTTGCCATGTCGATAATAACCTGTGATTTGTACGCTTATCATATCAATGGTAACCTGTGGTTTGTCCGCTTATCATATCGATGTTATTCTGTGGTTTGTCCTCTTATCATATCGATGTTATCCTGTAGTTTGTTCGCTTATCATATCGATGTTTCCTGCATTTTGTCCGCTTATCATATCGATGGTAACCTGTGATTTGTCCGCTTATCGTATCGATGTTATCCTGTAGTTTGACCGCTTATCAAATCGATGGTATTGTTTGGCTTATTCGCTTATCATATCGATGGTATTTTGTAGTTTGCCCACTTGTCATATCGATGGTAACATGTGGTTTGTCCGCTTATCATATCGATGTTATCCCATAGTTTGTCCGCTTACGATATCGATCGTTTTGTTTGGTTTGTTCGTTTAATTGTGTAATATGTATCATTCATATAATGAAGTATGTCTTCTTATCGTTTCATATTCGCAGTCATATAAATTGAATAATTTTGCGAAATTCTAATTTGGCATATTAGCAGGTTTCTCGAACTCATATTGAAAGTAAGCAGGAGTATATATGATCAAACCATAATCTACTTCCACACTTTTCAATTATCTTGTGAAAAGAAAAATGCCCCCCACCCCCTAATTAAAAAAGAAGGATGGGCACAGCAGGTAGGCCATTATCCAGTGATTGCTTTATATTTGGTACTGAATTTTCATAAGAAAACATTCCGTGGGAGATACAAACGAGCCTGCCTTAGCGACCAACTGAATTAAAGGACCACTTGACTTATGTGACTAGATGCATAGTATCCGTAGTTGCTTTTTCTGATATAAATCACCTGTATTAAGAGATCACCTATCATTTATTACTCTTTTTGCCCTTGCAAAAGAGTTAGACTTTATATATATATATATATATATATAGAGAGAGAGAGAGAGAGAGAGAGAGAGAGAGAGAGAGAGCGAGAGAGAGAGAGAGAGCAATACTGGTAGAAAACGGTTCGATCAGAAATTGTACCGGTGATACTTTATTTTGGTTGCAATCCACTATGAATCAACTTTTCATTTCGAATTAATTACCTACAATATTTCTTTAAGTTCGTGTATGAAGAGTAAATGGAACCTTTAAACAAAACGTATATGTACAGCTCCGTGTAATTGAACCACTCTCAGATCATTCAATCGTTTACTGAATGTCAAATTGGACTTGAGAATTAAACAAACGGATTAAAGTATTATTAAGAATAAGTGACCAGAACCAGTGCAGTAAAATAATTTATAGGAATCTTAAGACAGGGGTCTAAAACAGGTGATTTAGCTTAATCTCCTTTTCAGTCAGATTGGCGTATTTTTAATAAACAGGCTTAGTATTTTTCCTTGGCGCTTTATCACTTTTTCTTTGTTGCTTTGTTCTTTTATATAATGTATTTCACCTTTCTGGTATTTAACATTTTGTTGTCTTTTGTTGAATGTCGTAATTCAATTAATGTGTTTTTTTCTGTCCCAAAGCTTTAAAATAGTTAATTCTCATTTTCTCTCTGTCTCTCTGTCTCTCTCTCTCTCTCTCCCTCTCCTATGCAAATGCTGATTTGGATCCGCAGTTCTGTACTCCTTTTCTTTAGCCAAAATATTTTCATTAGCCAAATGGCTTACACCTCAGATTTACATTTTGTTTAAAAAGGAAAAAAGAAAAAGATAACCTAGTTCGAATCAACCTGTTACGACAATCAAATTACTTCCGTTCTTTTACATCATTTTTTATGTAAATAACAAATTTTAATGTTATGCTATAGTCAAAAAGTCAATACAAAACCTTTGACGTACGTGCTCGAACTCTGGGAGGTAGTTACACCCTTCGATGCAGACGACGTATTCAATATTTAAACTTCGGTCGGTGAACGGATTGTTAGCACCGTGCCTTAGATATATGATGCTATTATGTTTGCTTACTTAAGTCACGTAGGTTTAATAAATCACTATAAAGTCCATCTGAATTGATAAATACACAAAAATATTCACAATAAAATACCTCGACAAATCCATCTCGTCTGACTCTTTTAACGATGATGATATTATTCAGCGAATAAACATTTTTCTGCATTTGAAGTACATGTATCAGGTATCATACTATAAAAATTCTTTAGTCATTTATTATCCGTAAACGTCTCTCTCTCTCTCTCTCTCTCTCTCTCTCTCTCTCTCTCTCTCTCTCTGAATTGCTGATTCTTCATGTCTGTAAATGTCTTTGCATCTCTCTTTATTTTCTCTTTCTGGATTTTTCTTGCTTTATCAATCCCTGTGATTTTTCTGTTCATCTCTCCCTCTATTTATTTGTCTCTCTATTTTTTCTGTACTTTGCCTTGAAAACAGATTCACGTGTCAATCACTGAGGTTTCGACAGATAAAGCGGGGTCCCGTCGGTAAATTCGACGTCTGATCGTGAGATCTCGGGTTCGATTCCACTCCATGGTTGACTTTTCCTGTTCAAAATATTGGAAATTTTTAAAAGCGAGGTCCAATGTCGCATTTTATTTCGGCACATGAGACGATTCTGCTAAATGGCAATTCGTGCCACGCCAAGGCCAAATCCATAGTCTTTCATGGGCATGGTGATGTCTCTGTATAAGTGAAGGTTCTTGAGTGGACCGTAAAATAACAACAAGACCAATCACTTAACAAACTAGATAAAACGATGTTGTGTAATATTTTAGATATTATGACTCCTCAATCCATCCGTTTACTTGATAAAAAGTTGACTTGCCCGTGCTTCATGTGTCATTTTTTTCTTTTCATCAATAATTTCTTTTACCTGTTAGAAGAATAAAAAAGACACGCACCTAAGTACCTAAAACATCGATTTATCCTTCTTGTTAACATGAGCTGCTCACCTGTTACTTCTAGTGCACTTATTATCCCTTACCTGTCATACAAATATAGAGGTCAGACATATGATTATATACAGCGCCCACTCATTTCTTCTGCATTTATTTACCGTCAAGTTTTAACTCATGTTATGTAAACTTATGTACAATCCCACTAGCATAAAGATGAATGTTATTTTGACTATTTTTACACCTTTAGCTTTCTTTATGTAATAACGATTAACATACAAGTTTAAACACCTTATATTAATGTCTCTTGTCGGTTCTGACGTTAGCTTGCTTGTTGCATTGGTGAGAAGTGGGTACGCTAACCACCACGCTACCCGAAGATTATATATATTTGGTGATTAGTGTGGACTGTCAACTTACATGTACGTTGACAGGAGATGAATATCACTGGTACAATCCTATCAATCACCAGCAGAACTAAGACACAACATATAAATTTGGTGAATAAGTTATTTTTATCATGAATGTAAAGAAATAGTAGTTAGTGCGTTTTATACCATCGGGAAAATTTTTGTGACGTCAGTCCCTGACCTTGGCTATGACTTTTGACATTCAGATTTGTATTTGAAATTTCTTAAGGAAAGCCAGGGATCAATTATTCCTAATCTTAGTTAAATGCTAAAATATTTCTGTGAAGACACTTTGCACACATAAAAAGATAAATCCGCCTCCGAAAATCCACTGTATAAGATTTATTCTTATCTAATAACTTATCTTATATTTTGTCGTAAGGCCATTGGTTGGAATCCTAGTCACGCTACGGTTGGCCGCCCCTGTCAGTCGGATGAGACGGCATAAACCGGGGTCCCGTGTCATAGTAGGTTTTGACACGTTAAAGAACCCTCCCTGCTCTACTGCCATAAGTGCCGAGCATAGGCAAAATGTGTCGCCCTTTACCGGCACATATTGACGTCTCCGTATGAGTGAGAGGTTCTTGACTGGGGGTATTAAACAACAATACAACCAACCGACAAACCAAGATGTCACCTGGTTGTTTCTTATATTGAGAAGTTTTAGGATAGCAACTTGGAAATGCCAACATACTGTATTTCAAATTCAAAACACATCATAGAAAGTGCAAACATATCTAGATTTATCTAAGTGCCTGGGGTCTGCTTGTCACAAATTTACCACTTATCGTATTGTGTACAAGTGTTTGATCAGTTTGGGTAAAAGTTATGATTCCTGTCATTAAATTCTAAGGTCAAGAATAAGGAGTAACTTAAACGTGTAGCTTGTATTATGTAGGTGAAGAGAAATACATGTACTTGTATATATTTCTCTCTAAGATAAATTTATTTTGCTTTTGCGTGTGAGTTACCTTCCTCATACCATATAATTCTAATGTGATTCTAACTACAATGCCTTGTTTAAAAATTAGATTTAGCCAAATAAGTCAAAATGATTAACGTCAAATATAAAACATATATATTAGATCATTTAATGTTTCTTAAACTGAAGAAGGAGTACATTAATGAAAATACTGGAGAGCCTTTAATCTCAGAAAGGAGAAGGACTGGGGGATGACCATCGTAGATACTTTATATCTGTACGTTTACAATCAAGATGCCCTGAAATTAAATTATGTGGAGATAAATGAAAATCACTAATGGGATGGCATCAGACATCCAGAATCGCCTCTGTTGACACGTTTCTCTAATCTAAAAAAATCAAATTTCTTTGACCTTTTGTCGGCAAAACTTTAAAAACAAACTATATAATTAATGCTTTCAAATGATGAATGCATAGCTTTCATGTTCTATACATATATATAGCACGCCAAAATCACATTAATGAGTTAATCATAGTTTTTCTCGAGAAAAACCTAGTTTAACTGAGAAAAACTAGGATTAACTCATTTATGTGATTTTGGCGCAGTTAAACCTAGATTTTCTCATCGTCCAATGAAAACGTTCGATACAAAATCCTCATTAGGGGAAGAAATTATAGGTCACGTGGTATTAAGTGGGCGGGTTAAAGTAATTTACAACTTCACATCCCTGGAAAGGTGTGAAACTGGTCATCAGACGTATTACTGGTACGCGGATTACCTATCTGGATATACTACGATATGAAATCATAGATAAAGCGAAATGTAGGCCTATCTATTGCACGCAAAAATCACTCACCCTCTCCAATCAACTGGTCTGAGTGTGTCTATGTACCCAGGGGGTTACCTGTGTGCTAACCCAGGTGAGAAAATATATACATGTAGTAGACAAAGGAAAAATTTTCTGTTTAGCTGTTCATATTTCAACCCCGAACGGATATGCGCTAATTTGTGTTTTCATGTTATTGATTTAATTACACTACAATAAATGCATGCGCGGATCAAGCATTTTTTTTCAAGGGGCTTGATAGTTTCCAAGGGGACCAACTTGTAAAAAAGGGGAAAGTAATCCTGTTAAAATGATAATCTTACCATAATTGACCAATATCGGTATATATTTTGCAAATTTAGGGGGGGGGGGGGTGTCTGGACCCCCTCTAGATCCGCGCATGACATGTCGTATCGATTATTTTGAATCCTGCTTTCACCGATGACGTAGTTGTGCATTCTCTCTGAAATTTTACATGCATTTATTCAGTCAATCAAAGTTGAAATATCGTAAAATTATTATGTAATTGATGCTTGTTTACGGTAAAATCCGTGTTGACCAGGCGAATATATGTATTTGAAATAAAAGAATCCCGACTTTTACAACTCGAACGACTTTTTGTTCTACAATATATAATTTTCATCATAATCCAGGACGTATAAGAGACACTCTCATAGACGTCCTTGTCATA